>JARFIW010001542.1:0-215000 GCA_036346225.1 Platerodrilus igneus
CTTATATTGTTATATTAATTAGTAGGCATCCGACAAGGACTTTAATTCTGGATGCACATTAAAGTGATAATAAAATTAATCTTGAAATTCTTTTTAAAACTGAATTGTATGCTGAAATTAATTTGAAAATTTAATGTATTCTGAATATTGATGTAAATAGAGTTAACGTTGATGTTTGTGGTAGGAATGTGTTGTTTAATTTTATGAATGAGGAGGTTTATAAAATTAGGTGAGCAGCCGAGGCGAAAACAGGATCACAGCAGTTTATGACGCCCAATCGGTGGGACTAGAATTTTTTTGTTGAAAGGACCCTGTTCCCGCAGACACAGGAGTATATCACAGCAATATATATAATATATATATATATATATATATATATATATATATATATTACTCATATTTAGACCAGGGTAGAAAATTAAATAATCACATCAAATAATTTTAATCACCGTGTAGAAGCTTTGGGAAAAGGTACGCGTTATTAAAAAACCGTGGAGAATAAAAATTCATTCGTTTCATTAAAAGAAGAGATTTAAATCATTTACAAGACGCTTGCTATAAAAAAAAGGAAGCAGTATTAAAATGCTCTACGTGTAATTTAATTATTCCGAGTAAAGAAACAAATGGAAATTACGTGCAAAATTTATATTAATTAACTCAATTTTAAGTAACCGGTATTAAACAAAATGTACAGAAAATAATTAATATTTGATTAGGAGTCACTAAAATTAAAGGGTATTATTTTAATTGCAGTTAATTGAACCATTAGTAACATATAATATGTATAAAAGCTAGTAAAAACCCAATAATATTCAGATCGTAGAAGTATTATGTTTGAACACCTGCGTATTTTTAAATGTTTTATGTTCCGCGTAAAATTTGCAGATAACAAATGGTTACAGAGAATGCTGGAGAAACCGTAGCTTAATAGTTACGGGAAATGCTAATAAGGTGGGTTATTTCACAGTCCACATGGACTGAAATAATCGATAATAAAGAATATCAATTTGCACCAATAAGAACAGGGTAGATAGAGACAGATAATATGCACAAGACCGAGACACATATAGTAAAAGGCGTGAGTGGAGCAACGTCACTGGGTTGCGATTGGTTGAAAATAAGAGGCAAACTTGAGAGGTAAAAATAACATTTCTGTATAAAAATTAATTAGTTATTTCCAGACGTTGCGAGCCGTGTCGAAATTTCTGAGATTTAACTGGTGCCAGTGCAAATTTAATAAGAACCGACGCACAGGCGGGCGAGATGGGAACATAGTATACGAAATTCTTGAAACTGGCCGTTTTGAGGACAAAACCGACAAGACAGGCTAGATTTTCGAATTGATTCAATGCGTTAAACAGTGCTTTTTAGTTTTCCGATTTTGATAGAATAATTTAAACAGTTTGCTCGTATATTTTAGTGATTTAAAACAGTTTGTTCTTTACTTGCTACAATGAATGTAATTTAGTGCACTTAGAAAAGAAGATACAAGGTAATAAAGTTTAGTATCACTGTACCAATTAGTAAAATTTGCAACGACAAATGAATACACAAAAGTAGGCAGTTTTGGCGTATATTTGTGAAAGAAGTATGAATTTCTTTGCTATTTTTCGGGGGTGGTAATAATTAAATGATTCGTAAACGTGTCTGGATCCACAAAACAAGCTTCAGATATACACAAATGAGTTCCGGAAAAGCACTGAAACAACTTTAGATGAATGGTAGTGTAGAGAAAATGTTTAAAAGCGACCAGTAATCCGAGGACGTAAACATAACCCAGTTGGAATGGTGAAATTAGCAAGGACGATGTACTTATGTACTTATGCTTTGTTGTTCGATTTTTGATGTGTTGGTGTGTGTTGAATAACTTTATAATTGATTTACTTAAAATGGACAGTAGTGAAATTGTACTAACAACAAAATTTTAATTTTAAGGTGAAATTTTCTTGTTTAAGTAGAAAGGGGTATTTAGTATTTATGTTCTGGATTATGATGAAAATTTGGGCATGTCTTTGAGCTAAATTAGACAAACCTGGTTAATTAACGTAAAGGGGTGGTAGATGCTCCCTTTGTACTCTGCATATATTGTTATAGTAATTAGTAGGCATCCTACAAGGACTTTAATTCTGGATGCACATTAAAATGATAATAAAATTAATCTTGAAATTTTCTGATACTGAAATTTATGCTGAATTTTAATTTTGAAATTTTAATGTATTGTGAATATTGATGTAAATAGAGTTAACGTTGATGTTTGTGTTAGGAATGTGTTGGTTTTTTTTATGAATGAGGATGAAGGTTTAACTAGGTGAGCAGCGGAGGCGGAAAAGAGTAAAGAGGCGATTAACAGAAGAAAGTCAACGGACCAGTTAAGTTAATAGCTTTTGTAGGTTTCACAGCATTCTTGACGCCCAATCTGTGGGGCTTGATTCGAAAACCGTAGTTCCCGGATTTTGGTCGATTCACAGCAATATATATATATATATATATATATATATAATATATATTATATATATATATAAAGTACCTTATACATTTATATATAGGGTTATTTAAATGTATATAAGGGCACAAGGTAGGTATACTTCATGTAAACAACACAAAAATCAAGAAAACTAAACAATTAAACCATAAAAACCACGCCCAACTAACGCCAAGATCCTATAGCTGCCATATTGTGAAGAGCTCCACATTTTACGTGAGTACGTTTATCTTTTCTTTGTATGTGATACAAATTTGCGACGCAAGAATGACGTAATACCTTGTTGCGCAATATTGTGAACGTGTTTATTATGTTACCAACTGTCGTAGTGGCTCTCAACAATTACGCGCGAGACTTTAACAGTATACCTTAGACTAGAACAGGGTGGAGTATTGTAACATATAAATTTTCCTGCAAATTTATTCGTTGATGTTACCGCTGTGCATCTATTATTTTAATCTTTACTCAACGCCGTTTATATTATTGATTCATTCGATATTGCATATTTAATAACCAACAAACTTCAAGGCACACTACAATTTCAACTACAATTACAATCTGCTACGTATCACGTCGTCTTTACTGATAACATGTATACAAACCTATTCGCGTGCTCCTACTTCTTTGTAATATCTATGATTTCAAGTTGTTCCGACGATTCGTGACAGATAGTCACTTTTCGTTTCTTCGTTGAACAGAAAGGTATCTTGGTGTGTTTAAAAAAAACACTCAAGATGTTGAGGGAAATTAAGTTTTCCTGGCAGAGACGCCGTAATAAAGGCACAGTATTCTAAAAAGTTGTCCGTGACAACTTGTGTGAAAGTGTAGTGTACAAACTCTTCTTGGCGACAGTATGTTTAAATGTGTAATCATATTAAAATTAATTATGCAATTTATTACAGTGCAACTCTGATAACTCCGATAACTCCGACAATTTGATAATTCCGATGTAATTCTATGTAATTTCGATGCAGCTTTAGGATATCTTGAACATATTCTATCAGGTATGGTTCAAGCAAATTTTATGGAACTCGTTTAATATATAAATGCGTAAGCAACTTGTTGGACATATGGTGGCGTTCGCAATGCAGCTACACCTGGCGTGTTTAGTCGATGCACGACATGTCATTTGAAGGTTAAAGGTCATTGCCGCTGTGGGTAAGAACGTTTAAAATTTTAAGATAAGGCTGCCGTAACAAAGTTCATTACGTAATCTACGTATGTAATGAATTCTTTTTGAAGCTTGTAATTACCTCAGGTTGTTGTATACAAATCATTATGGCTCGTGCGAATAATTTTGTTAATCAATTTGCTAAAAGCTTATTTTGTTAATATGTAAAATTACAATGAGCATAACAATTTTTTTGTAATTAATGGTGTGTACAACCTTGGAAATTGTACCTCACCGGTTGAATGTAGAGGATTGTAACATGTGCTGACAAACAATCATGATAATTATCTTGTTTGCCATAATTTGAAATACCAACTTGCTGATTTACTAGGGCCTAAGTCCTTTATAATGAAGTTTGAACTTAGATTAATTAATTAATTGATAATATTTGCCAAAAGTTAAGTAAATTTTTTAAAGAACTGTGAAGTCTTAGTAGTGCTACCCCAGACTTTGAATTATGAAAAATAATGTCCAAAAGTTAAATATCTAATTCAAGAAACTAAATTCATAAGAATTTTATATTTTTTATTTAGAACACTTCTAATTTAAAATGTTTATTACTTGTCTTAAAAGGGAATATAGAGTTATTTTTGACTTCAGTTCATTACCCAGTAATCATTAAATTTCTTCAAAGTTTGTTAGGTATTTAAAAGGTTAAAACTTACCCGAATGTGTACCACGATACAGTGGAAACTAATTGAAACTAAATCAAAGATTTCATGCTTATTCTGGTTCGTAAGATATATAGGGTATCTATGTTGGTAGTATTTATGTTTCAGAGTCGCCCTAGTCATCTTTAGTTCAGTGAAGAAAACGACCAGATGAAAGTAACATACTTGTGACAATCAAACTTTGTATTTAAAGTGGTTAGCGATAATCTAGGTTTCCAAATTTTCCCTTTAAGCAAATTGATTTAGTCAGTTGCTTTATAAAAAATTTAGGTGGCGTCCATTATCTTGTTTTTTCCAACTTTAATAAACCCACTGACCCAACCTCATGCGACCGTGGGTCAAAAACTCAGTTAGCTAAAAGTCTTAAGAGTTTTCTTTTACTAAAAGCCAATTTCCATCCTAACCTTACCCTGGGCTTGTTACAGTTACATAAGAATTCTCGATAGGTAATATAAAAATCTACCACGATTTATTTTATTGTGGATTAGATTTAATATACATAACAGTATAACAGAAGGTAGAAATCAAAGTTTAGTAATAAGATCAAGTGTTACTATATAGACGCCTTTTAAATTTATTTCCAATTACTTTTATACCAAACCAATTGTCTAGCAATTCATATTTTAATTATATCAAGATTCCCTAAATACATTTAAATATTTGTAAAGAACTATAAGATACAAACTTTTAAACGCCAGTGGGATCTAGAATATCTCAATTATAAGTTATATAAATGGTACTCTTATAAAAATAGGACGCCAACTTGTTTTGTATAAAATTCCCAATTATGTATTTGTGAAAATGTGACTTTAAAGACAACCAATAAGTTTGTGATAGTGTGCCTCTTTAAAGCTTTATCAATGTATCTTTGTCTTAAATTATCTCTAAACTGTAATTTCCAACATCATTTATCTAGAACGATACTATAAAGAGAAAGTTAATAAAGCGATAACAAAACAACAATATTGTAGGCTAAAGGTCAAAAACAGCCCTAAATTAGATTACATACTAGGTCGCACACATCTTTTAGTTATTGGTTTTGTATAGCATTTATCGATTACCTTAATAAAGCAACATCAAAGGTAAACTAACCACAAAATAATTAAATAATATCCATTAGTAGAATTAAATTTGTATACCCTTTCATAATACCGCATGTTCATTTTCTATCGTACATCTAAAATTAAGGTAATAGCTTTTATTGTATTAAAACTGCCATTTGAGTAGTCACCTCCAATAGCTTTAAAAGTACGTATTTTGATTGGGTCATAATTCGTTATTTGTAATTCACTTACTACAGAACTGTTTTGTTTGTACACGCCGTTTGTAGATAGTATTAAAAAGATAAATGTTAGGACTTTCTCCTGAAATATTAGGTCAGAGTAAAAAAGTTTGTCTTTTAGATGACATTCTTCAAGTTGCAGACGTATCTTGTCCGTTCTAATTCTCTCAGTTCGTCGCTTTATTACAAGTATTCGTTGCTTTACGCATGTGGAAATCCCAAACTCACAGAAATTTCTAATTCTGGGGCACACGTATAGTGTATTTGTGTTAATACAATTATTGGATCGTATCGGACTGAAAAATTGTTAGCTGTTTCTGGTAAAAAATTTCGAATTAAATCACACTCGGGAACTCCAAGCGATCTGCTGAGTTTTCGTGTTTGACAGTCTAAAGTCTTTAGAATACAAGATTTCAAAACTAGCAAGTAGCACCTTTTATGTGTATGTTTAGCCCAAAGGCTCTCACTTCGTTTAATAATCACGTCAGACTTATCAACAGAGGCATTTAACGGTTGCCTTCGCATTTTCGTACTCCCTAAGATGATTCCTTCGCGTGGCTACAATCAGCATCTCTCAAAGTACATTTAAAACGTCAATGCTTAGGTTGTGCATATTATTAGCAAAATAAGTGTGTTAAGATTACAAGATTACAATTCTATCTTCAACAAATTTCAGGCGTAAAGTTGGTCAAAAATTCAACGTTGCTGACTACTCTAACAAATTCATTATCATTAGGTCCCCAGTCCTAGAACTGATTGGACGCGTATTCTCATTGTTTCCTAGTCTGAACCAACCTACACATTTCCCTGAAATTTGCAGTCTGCATCTATCACTATCTGTGTGCTATAGTCTGATCTCGGTCTACCTCTACCTCACTTTTCCTATCTCTGCTTGTAGTATATTCCGTACTATTCCCCAGAAATGCCTTAGAACGTATCCTGTCTTTCTATTTATCCTATTCTTTCATTTTCCACAAATATCTTTATTCCTCTACTATTTCTACAGCCTATTTGTTATTAAATATGTCTGTGCATGCTACCATCTTCATACACCTGAAGCACAACATTCCAGAAGGCTTCTATCTCTTTCTGTCTGCTTTTCCTACTGCCCCTAATTCATAGATGTACCGTGCTGTGCTCCACACTATGCTTTGAACAGTTTTCCTCTTGTATCTATGTTCGTTGTCTTTGAACATAGCTGCCGTTCTTTCCTGTTTGATGCAGTTCGGTCACCTTCTATTGTTTTACAGTTATATACCCTATTTCCACGATATTCAGGGGTATATGAAAGGGGGTAAGCAGCCATTGGTTGCCAAGTTCCCCCAGCACATAAACCTTTGTCGAATTAATAATTTTTCCAATTTATCCTTTCGCACAATCAACATTAGTTGAAAATATTTCACAACCAACACCTGTATATGTTTATAATAATCATAAGATTTAAGAGCACTTATGTTTCGTCATTGAGCTTTACATCTTGAAACTGGTTGGACTTGTACCTCAGCTTATTTATTTTCTGAGCTAACCTACACCGTTCCTGCAATTCTCACAACAGCCGATATACATTATAATTTGAATTAGGGCCGCTATACTTGCGGCCACGTCCCTAATGCTCCACCCGGAGGTACTACATTGGGTTTAAACGCGAAAATAGTCGTGCTCTAATTTATTCTTACTTCATAGTTGATTCACCCTAAATAAAACTAAATAAAAATCTAACAAACCTAAAAATCTAACAAACCTAACAAACTCTAACAATCTAATAAACCTAAAAATCTGACAAAACTGGAACAAAACAAAACAAAAACTAAAAACAGGGTTGTAAATAATGGTATCCCTAGCGCTGACTTTCGAGTGTACCCGATCAACAAGCAAAAATGAGAGGGAGGGATCCGTAATACCGGATAGCAGACGCCGGTTCTGCTTACCAGTGCGACCTGAAGGGTCGTCTTAAAACTATCCAAATCTAGCTAACTATTTTAAATCCATCCCTAGCTTTCCTATCGTTCCCTAACTGATTTACATTATGATTACAATCTTCGCAATTCTGCTCGTCCTTCCCAAATATATACTGCAACCAAAATGGCGACAGAACGTCAAACAAAACAAATAAGCCACATAATACATGCTATATATAAATAAATATAAAGTGTAAATATAAAATATAAATAAATATAATTATGTAAATATATAAATAAATGTTTAATAAGCGTTAAGCATATAGCAGTGCTCAAAATAGCGAAAGCATCACCCTATTTATCAGGTGCACTCGCACAAGCATTATGTCGGCTAGCGCCTTTACACACCAAACGTGCTTCTTAAATTATTTCAAAACTACTAATTAATGTAAATCAATGCTTGTGCGAGTACAGCCGCCACATTTTAAGTCTTACCTCGATAATAAAATTCTCCAGCATCCGAAGATCTGGTCGTCTGTAACTTACTTCTAAAGGTGGGACGGGGTGCACTGCTAAAGTCCTGGTGGGTATGCACTAAATGTTCTTGGGGATCACAATCACTATCACTATCACTTCACTTTCAAGTCCTGGGGGGATGCGCGGTTGCGCTCTGTTTTATTATCCTTGTTTACTTTATTGATTTAATTTAATGAGGGTTTATGATTTATTTGTTATTGTTTATTTGGTATTATTTATTCCGATTTTCCGCACATAATTATGAAGATAGGCAGTGATTGTATTAATGGAGTGGGGTTTCTCGTGCATATTGGACATTTTGGTATAATTATCTTTTTTTTTTTTTTTTTTTTTTAATATCAGGTTTTGGTTATGCTCGTATCCTTACTCACGCCAAGTCAATCTAAAATTTTCAATCCTCCCACCAACCCCACCGAATTTTTACACGCGGTCGTCATTGATTGTCTAATCTCGCGACCCTTCCCGCGAATTCTTTTAAGGCTGTCCAGAACGCCTTCTGGTTAACCACTTCCCGACTTCCTCTAGGCTCTTTGGCCATGCCAGACCTAGGATAGCTAGTTTGCTATCAGCCAACCCTCGATTTCCCGCCTCAAGCGGGCAGTCGAAGAGCACGTGCTCTGCGCTTTCCGCGCCCTCACCGCATTCGCAGCGGTCGCTATTGGTTAGACCGAACCTTTGTAAATACGCCTTCAGGGCGCCGTGCCCTGTTATCAACTGCACCATTTTGTGATCGAGCTTAACCTCGATCTTACCTCTGGCTTCTATGCTCGGTATGAATTTGTGGGTCAACCTGCCCGTGGCAGCGTTGTTCCACCTCTCTTCCCATTGTCGAATTGATTTTCGCGCAGCTTTCTTTTGATTAAAGACCTCGGTATCGACGAATGTGATATTCGAAAGTCGCCCGTCGCGGCCTCTTTAGCTAATTCGTCAGCCCTATCGTTTCCTACGTTACCATTGTGCGACCTGACCCAACAGAACTTTAAACGTCGAAACTCTAGCGCCGTACGCGCTATCCTCCAGACGTCCGCTTGGAGATCTGTCGAGGTGTTCATGTTTGTTAAAGCCGTTAGCGCCGATTTACTATCACTGATTATATAATACTCGTCTCTGCCCGTATGGTTTATTACGTAATCGATAGCCTCTCGTATGGCTACCAATTCGCACTGGAAGATAGTGCACCAGTTCGCGAGTTTGGTTTGAAACCGAAACACCTCCCTTTCCTGCTTATACACGACAAACGCCGCGCCTGCTTGCCCATCGTCCATACGTGAACCGTCCGTATAAATTCTGATACCCATCGCGTCCTCATCACCTTCGACAAACTCGATCCCTCTAATATCAGCCGGGTGCCCTAACTCAGATACAACAATCTTTCTTGCAATTTCCCTATTACCAAGATTAAGATCTTCGATAATTTCGCGCCCTTTTCCTATATTTATTAATCGAACAGCCGATATACAGCTCGATTCCCTTCTATTGTTTTCTAATTATATGCCCTATTTCACCGAGATCCAGTGGTATGTGAAGGGGGTTAGGCAGCCTTTGGCTGCCAAGGTTCCCCCATCACTTAGACATTTGCCGTATTAATAGTTTTCAAATAAATCCTTTCGCACAATTAACATTAGTTGAGAGTATTGCAAAACCAATATCTGTAGTTTTTTATAATAATCACCATGTTTAAGTGCAGTTATTATTTTTGTTATTAGTTTTTCCATCTTGCGGCTGATTGGAAGCGTACCTCCAAGGATTTCTATTCTGAGCTAGCCTACACATTTCCCTGAAATTCTCACAACCTACATTTTTCACTATCTGTGTGCAGTAGTCTAACCTAGGTCTACCTCTACTTCTCCTTTTTCCTATCTCTGCTTCTAGTATATTCCGCACTATTCCCTCATGTCTTAGTGTGTGGCCTATCATCCTATCTCTCCCATTTTTTACTGTTTTCTACATAGTTCTTTCTTCCCCTACCATTTCTAGTACCTCTTTGTTCTTAACTTTATCCGTTCACGGTATCTTCATCATACGTCTGTAGCACCACATTTCAAAGGCTTCTACCTTTTTCGTGTTCGCTTGTCCTACTGTCCAGGCTTCACAGCCATACAGTGCTGTGCTGCACACATATGTTTTAAGCAATCTTTTCCTTGTTTCTATGTTTGTGGTCTTTGAACACAGTAGTTGTTTTTTCTTGTTAAATGTAGCACGACCTTGTGCTAATCTTTGTTTTATATATTTCTAACAAATTAGTGTTCATTTAAAATAGGGATATTCAAATCGATGTTTTATTTTTTCATGCACAGTAATTGAACAATACAAGAAAATATGTACATATTATTACCAATCTTAAATCAACTAATTATATGCCTGTAGCTTTGTTCAAAAAAGCATCACTATTAATTAAAATCAACAAAAGAAAATTATGAAAACATGAAACATCGAAAATAATTGATCGATTTATTATGTGCTTATCCCAGCCCTAGTAAAAATAGGTTATGTTGTTTTGCTTTGTTTGGTGCTGTTCTCGTTAGTTTTGGCTATGTTTCCTTACTACGTATCATTTGAATTACAAACAGTTCTTTTCAGAACTAATATTATTATTGTTTGCTACAAGTCGGGTTGTCATTTGGGTTCTACAGGAAAGCAATTTGTTGCTAACCTAATTAAATTCTTTGAACAAGAACGTGAGAACGGTGGACCGTTTATAGCGGTCGCTGCAGTACTAGAGGTTATTATTCACTTCACAACCGAATTCCTAATTATATTGTCTTTTTTGTAGTGGGTGGCAGCTGCTTTAAAAATTAATGTTTCGATAGTTAGTTCAGTGTCGCAAGCAATGAAAACGAATAAACCCTTTATGCCTGATAAGAAAAAAGGTTCGCCAAAACCTGTCACTGAAGTGGATAATTTTACAGTACCTGCAGTTCGAAATGTAATTTACAGATTGTATGAGAATCGTAAGTGAATATTGTATTATAAAAATCACTACGTTAGATATCAAAGTACTTGATTTCAGATGAACGTATTTCAGTTTCTACTCTGAGGCGTAAGTTGAAGGATGTTGATCTCTTTAATGGTTGTGAAAGATCTGTAAATACACTTTTACACAGCGTCGGATTCACGTGGAGGAATGATAATCCATGGAGACGTCTCATGGAGATGCCCGATGTTCTTAAAAGAGTGCAATTCCTAAAATCATATATGCAAATTGGAGAAACAAACACATATCAATTTGTTTATGCTGTAGATGAAACATGGTTGTTTTAAAATGGTACTGCAAGTCGTTCGTGGCAAGATGACTATTTGAAACCCGTTAAAACCACTAAAGTTGATAGAGAAAGGCTTATTGCTTATACTTTGTTAATGGTAAAAACTAATTTTATTTTATAGATATATAGTATTGCATGCAGGTAACAAAAATAGGTTCATTGACGAGTGTGAGTTAGTGTTTTCGTCATCTACAGAAGGTAGTGACTATCACGGGAAATGAATGAAACGGATTTTCTCCGCTGCTTCGAAAACCAATTGTTGAAGAAGTTGGAAGAACCGTCCGTAATTATTTTAGAAAACGCTTCGTACTACAGTACAACCGTCCATAAGATTCCAAATAGCAGCTGGAAAAAGAAGGACATTGCGGACTGGCTTCAGGAGGTGGCTCCGTGGCGTTGTTGGTATGTGTGTGACTACTACGCACAAGGTCCCGGGTTCGAATCCCGACACGGTCCGCTTGAAAAATGTTAGGCGAACACTTTTCACAAAAATACGCCCTCGTTCGGATGAGAGGTCAAATGGAGGTCCCGTGTGTGGGTGTTGTCACGCACCTTTAATATCCCTACCTTGCTTGCAACAGCAAGGATTCGGCAAAATTCAAAATTTTTCAGGTAAAAAACTCGCTCCCTAGCCGATGTAGTACCTTCGGGTGGAGTATTGAAAAATCACATGTAAGGACTGGCTCCAGGAACGCAGGATTCCATATAATGGCAATTCATTCAAGGTTGAACTACTTAAAATAGTTAAATTGCAAGTAAGAAACAGCATAATGTAGAAAAGTAATGTGTGTTAATTTTCAGAACTAAGCCACAAAAAGTATATAAGGTGGATCAATTGGCAGAACGCTATGGCCATAAAGTATTAAGATTGCCACCAAATCACTGTCATTTTAATGCTATATAAAATATTTGGGGTATTGCTAAAAACTATTATAATCGCCACATTGGCAGGGATAGCAAATCGACAGAAAATTGTTTGTCTATGTGGCACGAAGCATTATTGACGGTAACAAATTTGAAATAATGCTGTAGTCCATTGTCACAAATTAGTTACTGAAGGGTAGAAAAGTAAAATATGATACTGGAGACGTTGCACCTCTCGTTATTAACGCTGATGATGTTGACAGTAGAGACCAAAGCAACGGTTGGGACTCTGAAGACATTGTTTAAATGTTTTATATATTCCATATTCTGTTACATGTCCTTTACTGTTAATGTCTCGCTAATAAAATATACATATTGTTTTGACAAGTGCATTTCAAATAATGTATATAATTAATGATGTAATTGAAGGGCACCGTAATAGGGAGAGAAAAGTTATTCTAAAATCAGGAATATCAAACTCTTGATTTAAGAACATTTAAATTCAAGTATATTGTTCTTATTGCTAAATCGGTTGCATTTGTGTGAGGTTTTTTATGTAAAAAATGTTTAACATTTAAGTTAAGTAATCCTAAACATTATTTTTTAAATTTTGCTCCGTGTAAGTTCTTCGATGTGTCTTGAAAATTTCCACACATACATATTTTAAATGTAATGAACTTGTCCGACTCATTTAACCTGAAATAATAAAATACGTATCCATTGTTTACAAATGTTAAGACGAAATATATACGTCTATAATGAAACATTTATTGATTGTATATAAAGTTGATGCATTGTTAACAAATAATATGAACGAAAATACTTGTGATGAGCAGTAACTTGTAATATTTTAAGGCAAGAAACAAAACGATCTTCTCATATCGAGCTTATATTTTGAAATAAAGCAATTCATTGTTGTAGTTATTTCCATTCCAATAGTTTTCATTTACTATAAAAGTATTCTTGTAACATTATCTAAATCGAGATTTTCACAAAATTCTACACATTGTCTCCATATTGATACTATTGTATTTATTCTAGACTTTGGAATATCTTTTTCAGTACTTTCTGTAATTTCATATTTTTTGCATAATTTTAATATATAGGAGTTTGTTTATCTATATAAACAACTATTTTGCGTAATTTAATTTAATGTGACCAACTTTTCTGGTTTCACTATCCCTAACACACCGCCCGATCCTGATGTGGCCATTGTGCAATAGCACCGATAAAAATTAAACGTTTTCGTTTTTAAATGCAAGTGGTAATGATAATATTACTTCTTTAATAAATAACTTGTAATTTCTACTCTCTTGTGATATAATAACACAGTTTGAAACACGGGAACTTTTTACTAACCAATCATACCACTCTGAATAATTCCAATAAGAATCGATAATATTATGTAACCGCTAATCGTGCTTGTAGTCACAACATTTTGATATTTTCATAGCGGCAACGGTGCTTCTGCATGACATCATAAATACTGATGACGCACATCGGATTTTAAATTGCTTGAACTATACCTTGATTACAACAAGTAGGTGCCATATTCCATTTTAAACGAGTATTTATCGTTTTAAATTTTGTTCAACTATTTAGCATAACATCAAGGAAAGTTAGTAATATAATATAAATAATAGCAAATAAAATAAAAAATTACTAATTTATTGCAACACCCCCAAGTGTCGCTTTCACTAGTGGTGATGGTACAATGATAGTGAGGGACGGTTGAGTGCAGTTGTATTTGCTTCATAATAAAGCAAACGACACAAATGGCTGAATTGTAGCCATCTAAAATACAAAAACTGAAACTCACTATACTTAAAAAATAGAAGGCCAACATCATAAAAAGCGTACACGTTCGTGAAGAATACATACATCACCACAAAGTGATGTGAAATATTTGTTTTTAACTAAATGTTTAGGAGAAAATATGGGGTGGCATTTTTTTAAACACACTTCAAACCAATATACAATTTTGCAGGCTGCTCCAAGCAGAAAACTTTTATATTCCAACAAACAAACTTGATTTGGAGTGTTAAAGAGAACTATTTTGTAGAGAAAGGTTCCTCCAGAGGTTTGTGGTTAGCGCTAGTAGCAGGAATAGGCAAAGACAAAATAAATAAATAAAAACGTAAATAAGTAAATTATAGATTTTATGGAGAAAAAAGATCAATTTATTTAGAATTCCTTAATTTTGCAAGCGGGTAAAAGATTAGCCGTAAAGAGGTATGCGTTTAAAGATTTAAGAATAACTTTTAAAAGGCATAAAAACTGTCTTTTTAATTCATACATTGCTCGGGATCAAGGAACAAACTGATTTATTATGTTTTTTAAAATTTTTTATCAAAATATTTTTTTGCGTTTGTTAACAAAAAAGTACTACTTCTTTGTGGATTATTTATTAACTATACTAAGTGCTATCGGGTATCGAAAAAACCATAGCCAGCGGCTACATGGCAAAATACAGTTTGAATTAGCTTCAATGCCTATTGTGTCGTATTGGAAAATAATTTAAGATTGGTATGGAATACTACTAAGCATACTGCTGCCTATCTTAAGATTCGACTAACAGGGACCTGTCTGTTCCACATATCAAATATTCTTTTAAAGACGAATTTTTCTTTTTTATAGGACAATCAATTTAATACAATGAATGTACGATTTAATAGTTAGATACATCAAATGAGTGGAGGTATTGTCTCAAAATTCTATCAAGGTAAATTTGATGGAGATAAAAGTTATTAAAGAAAGCTGTTAAAAAGGAAGAACGCCTCACAAATTGGAGCGTAAACTGTTAGATATGATAGGATTAATTAAGATTGGCGGTCGACAGATAATTAAGAAAATGTAGTCATCCATTCAGGTTCAGGTAAGGGTAATACAAAAATAAGTTTATTATTAATGACACAACGGTAACGAAATTAAAAGAATGCACCAACTTAGGCATAGCATCAGATCAACATGCTGGTAGTGCAGATATTTATAATAAGAAATTAAAAAGTGTATGATTAAATTCTAGAGATTATTCGAAAAGTTGGAAATAGAGAGGAAATAGTTAGTCGAAGAAGGTTAAAATGCAGTTATAGTTATAATGCTAAATGGGAAAATTAACAGGTGGTATAGGGTTGAGAGAGGGAAATGAAGGAAAAGGCGATATGCTCTTTAGGATTGATATCCGAAATTGATTGTGTTTAAAAATCATAAGCGTATTCTCTATACCTGAAAAATATCTAGTACTGTACTAAGTTTTAGCTATCATATGTAGAGTTAATGGCACATTCAAAAAAGCTATAAGATTGACCAGGAATCTGGTTCAAATGTAGATAGATGATAATGATCACAGTGTAGTAATAGTAATATGGCATTTGAAGTAAAGAAATTAATCGAGCGAAAAAGGTTGCTAAAATTTTATATAATTAAACAAAACAATATAAAAGTTACGGAGAAATACGCGAACAGGGTAGATAGTAGAATATTTCAAGTTGGCGATGACAGAAGAAAATTGGCGTGTTATCTGTCCAAGATAAACACCTGTTCAAACTTATTAAAATAAAATTGAGCAGGTGTTTATCTTGCACAGATTACGGCTGCTTTACCTAATTATCATAAAACTAGCAACCTTCAGGAAAGTCCTAGATAAGGAACTAGAAAAAATAAAGACAAACGAACTCGTGAATTTAATAAAGGACCAATAAAGTTGGCTGCCCAACTAAGCAGACTTGAAAACATAGAAGTATAGTAACCCGTAAATTCGAATGAGTAGAAACTGAAATGGTTTTTAAAGTAAGAAAGTAGTAAAGTTTCAATTACAAAATGGAACCTAACAAATTCAAAGTAAAATTATAATTGTTAATTTTGTACTGGATTGAATTTACAATAACAGGCACTTTAGTTACGAACGGTTACACTTACACATTTTTATCTATCAGGTGGTTTAAAGATGGAAACGTCAATAAAACCAACACCATGATAGCATATTCAATAATCTATTTATAGATGAATATAACTAAGAACAACTTATGCACTAACTTTTACGCATTATTAGGATACTAATTTATTTATCAGTGCGAATGTATGTGGGACTTACAATTTTAATATTTTTATTTTGACCAAGTTTTGGTTAAATTTGTCTAACAACTTCCTAAATTCTGTTGTACGTTTGGTTAATTTCAATCTTTGCGACACATCCTTGGCGCCTAGTTTTTAGTTATGTGTCATTTTCTTGGGATTGTCAGTTCCTTGACAGATCTAGGGTGGTTACTTTAGTAATCCTACTCTCAGCAAACAATTTGCGTTAGCGAGACACTTCTTTCTACCAATTCTCAGCCATAGCCCACTAACTTCTACAATGTATGTTCTTACTGTAACCAATACTTACTTGCACGTCATAAAATCCATAGGCATACTTGCACTAGCCCCGACACTGCAATTGCACATGACAAGATTTTTAACGACTCATTAAATCCCGGAATTAGAAAAATCACAAATTACCTGAAAACTTATTCTTCGAAACTTTGTAGAAAGTTGACAGAAAAGTAAAAGACATGCTAACCCTATCGTATACCGAGGATATACAGAAATAGATTTACGTCTAGATTCAGAAGTCCTGGAGTATAATAAATGGTTTTGTAACTTTGTGATAAATTTAGGGCTATCATTAATTACAAAACACGCGGATCTTTTGTTATTAGATTTCGTATCAAGACTACAAAATCTGATTCTCCAAACAAAATTCCTAAATTTAAATTTAAGTGTCATTGATACAAGGCGTGCTTTTTTGGCGTACAACGTGAATTTATCAAACACTTTCCCGAAACAATAAGACTTGATTAATGGTTAAGCATTCGTATGTTTGAAGCAGATCCACTACAGTTGATTGAGTAGTGCCATAACGATGATTTCCTTAATTATACCTTTAGTAATGAGAGGACCGAGGAAAATCAGACAGAGACATACAATGATAGAAACAATTTAATCAAATTCAACTAATAAAGCAGTGGTGCCAAACAATACAGCGAAAATTAAAGAACTGTGGAATAGAGTTTAGTGATGTATTGATAAAACCATTTTAGTTCAGTAGAGAACAATTTTTTTGTAATTTCAGTGCAGATAATAATTTGATGCATAAATAAAAAACCAACCGAAAAACAAAACTGATTTTTTTTTAATGTGGTAGTGAAACTTGTGTACGTAATACTTTGTTTATCATCTACAAAAGTCCACTTTTGTAATTATACAAATAAAGACTACTCTTTAAATAATATGAATGAATTTCGAGCTTTTAATCTATTGATATCATTAGTACAAATGGTATCTGAAATACCTAAAATATAAATCGCGTTTTAAACAAGTATAAACGTACAGAAAGGATACTTGATTATAAACACTTAAGAACAGCAAGGAATCTGTTTACTGAGGAATACAAGTCATATTCTCATTACAAAGCGTAACGTGAATATATTCTTACCCAAATTCAATCTCAAACAAAGATAAATTATATCTCTGAGGGTTTCCACAGTGTGACCCACTTAAAAACGGGACACCCTCAAAAAAATTTTATTTATGGTTCGATTTGACGAACGTTTTTTTGGATTGTACATCGACAAAAACTGTCCTTTAAGACGAATTGTAACATTCTTGTTATAGAAACCATTGGCTACTGAGTAATTCATTAGGGACGAAAATTGAAGGAAACGTATTCAAAATTTTTTTACAAAAAATCTAAATACATCATTGGATTAAGCGCCCTCTAAAATAGACATGTGCCAAATTTTTATAAAAAATATTGCACATTAATAATTCTGTGGCAAAAGTATAAATCATATTTTTGTTAGGAATTTATTTTGTCTGATGACGCCCGCCATGGAATAAAAGATTAAAAACTAATTTTTATTCGTAGCAATATTCAACAAAATTATTCGAGCTCAAAAGGCTAATCAAATTGTTGTTGCTTCCACCAACCCGCCTTTATTTCAATGCACTTATCATACGTTTTTCGTACGTTCGTGGTTACTTTTGTCAGTTGTCTCGGGTAACACTAGCACAAGTATCAGTTACTCTAGAATGCAGTTCTTCAACTGACCGTGATCTTGACTTATATACTTTTTTGCGTAAGGATGCCCCAAAGAACAAAGTCGAGAGACGTCAAGTCTAGCAATCTTGACGGAAATTCAATAAGTGGACTGTTTCGTCCTATCCGCTGATTTTCAAAATTTTCGTTCAGCCATTCCCTTACAACTACTGTGTTATGCACGGGGACCCGTCGAATTGAAATTTCATATTCAGGTGAACCAGAAGTGGTAAGTCGTGCACCGCGTTCCAAAATTCATTCTTCAGAAAGTTCAAAAACAGATGTCCGTTCAAATTTACCTCAACAGAAAAAAGGACCAATAATTCTATCATCAAGTATGCTGCACCGTACATTAATTTTTTTGTGAATACTGTCTTTTTGCGCCTATGACCACCTTGGATTTCCAGATATTCTCCCAGGGCCCACAAACAGAATTCCAATCTGCCTTCCTCATCTCCCGGTTCAGGAGTATGCACATATTTAGGCTTAAACGGCTTTATTTTATTTTTACAAGACACCTAATATTTTTTAGAGATATTCAAGTCTAGACTAGACGTTCTCAAGCTCGAATTAGGATTATTGTAAAAATATTCAAATATTCGCTCATTATGTCCCATCTCTTGATCTGAATTATTTCGGGTTTTGAGAATATGGCTTGATTCACTGTCCGCTTCGTTGAAAACTAGATTTATGCAGTACACAGTACTACCACTCACTGCAGGTCTATCGTGATGTCTGTTATTAAATTCTATGGCTGCATCTCTTGCCGAAAGAACATTATCGCCAACGAGGCGTACAAGTTTAAAGTGTTTCTTAATCGTTTCATTGTGACAAGTTGTACACTTTTTGAATATTTTTAAAGATTCTAATCTGACAGAGCTAATGATTGAAGCAACTTCCTGATACAGTCAGTTATTTTACGTTTTATTCCATGGCTTACTTCATCAGACGAAATAAATCCATAATAAAATGTGATTTTATTTTTGCCAAAGAATTGCTAATGCGCGATATTTTTAATGAAATTTGATACATTTCCATTTCAGAGGGCGCTTAACCAGTGGCGTGTTTAGATTATTTTTGTAAAAAGATTGGTAATACGTTTTCTTTAATTTTCGTCCCTACTAAATTAGCCAATAGGTCTTGGTTTCAGTAACAAAAATGTGACAATCTGTCCTAAAGTATAGTTTTGCCGATCTACAATTAACTTGACAATGTCAGATATGATTGACAAAAATGCCAAATATAATTGAAAGTTAGGTTGATGTATAGTTGTGTACACGATTTAGATTTATAAATTTTCCAATTATCGTTAGCAGCAGTTCCGGTGGCGTAATTGGAAAACGCATGCTCCTAGAAAGACGTAATAGAACGTAATTGAAAGTTAGGTTGAATATGGTTGTGTACACGATTTAGATTTGTAAATTTTCCAGTTGTCGACATCGATCTCGGTGGAGTAATTGGAAAACGCATGGTCCTAGAAAGACTAAGATACAGGTACAAGTCCTGTTCAAGACCTTATATTTTCCATCTTTCAATTACTAGCTTGATTTGAAATGATCTTTTGGGCTTCGCATAAAAGTTTAAGTTATTATTTCATCCTATTAACTGTAATATATATATATATATATATATATATATATATATATATAATAACAAGACAAGTTATTTGCAGTCCGCAATAAGGAATTTGTGTAGAACACAATGAATATATATATATATATATATATATATATATATATATATATATATTACTCATATTTAGACCAGGGTAGAAAATTAAATAATCACATCAAATAATTTTAATCACCGTGTAGAAGCTTTGGGAAAAGGTGCGCGTTATTAAAAACCGTGAAGCATAAAAATTCATTCGTTTCATTAAAAATAAGGAGTTAAATTATGTACAAGACGCTTGCTATAAAAAAGGAAGCAGTATTAAAAGCTCTACGTATAATTTAATTATTCCTAGTAAAAAACAAATAGAAATTACGTGCAAAATTTATATTAATTAACTCAATTTTAAGTAACCGGTATTAAACAAAATGTACAGATAATAATTAATATTTGATTAGGAGTCACTAAAAATTAAAGGGTATTATTTTAATTGGAGTTAATTGAACCATTAGTAACAGATAATATCTATAAAAACTTGTAAAAACCCAATAAAATGCAAATCGTAGAAGTGTTATTTAGAAGTATTATGTTTGAACACCTGCGTATTTTTAAAAGGCTCATTCTGCGTAAATTTGGCAGATAACAAATGGTTACAGAGAATCTTGGAGAAACCGTAGCTTAATAGTTACGAGAAATGCTAAAGGTGGGTTATTTCACAGTCCACATGGACTGAAATAATCGATAATAAAGAATATCAATTTGCACCAATAAGAACAGGGTAGATAGAGACAGATAATATGCGCAAGACCGAGACACATATAGTAAAAGGCGTGAGTGGAGCAACGTCACTGGGTTGCGATTGGTTGAAAATAAGAGGCAAACTTGAGAGGTAGAAATAACATTTCTGTATAAAATTAATTAGTTATTTCCAGACGTTGCGAGCCGTGTCGAAATTTCTGAGATTTAACTGATGCGAGTGCAAATTTCGTAAAATCGCATGCCGGGCTGCGGAATGGGAACCTAGCATGCGAAATTCTGAAGAATTGTCCGTTTTGGGGACCAGACCGACAGACAGGCTAACCTCTATATATACCCAGGTCAATATGAACAAGCTCTCTTAGATTTTCGAATTGATTCAATGCGTTAAACAGTGCTTTTATGTTCCGATTTTGATTAAATAATTTAAACAGTTTGCTCGTATATTTTGGTGATTTAAAAACAGTTTGTTCTTTACGTGCTACAATGAATGTACTTTAGTGCACTTAGAAAAGAAGATACAAGGTAATAAAGTTAGTATCACTATACTAATTAGTAAAATTTGCAACGACAAATGAATACACAAAAGTAGGCAGTTTTGGCGTATATTGGTGAAAGAAGCATGAATTTCTTTGCTATTTTTCGGGGGTGTTAATAATTAAATGGTTCATAAACGTGTCTGAATCCACAAAACAAGGTTCAGATATACACAGGTGAGTTCCGGAAAAGCCCTGAAACAACTTTAGATGAATGGTGGTGGAGAAAATTTTTAAAGCGTTGAGAATCAGAAGCCGTAAATATAACCCAGTTGGAATGGTGTGATTAACAAAAGGGACGATGTACATTGAAGCTACGAGTGCAGTAACCTTCAGGTAAATTATACTATTTTGTTTGAACTTTGATGTTTTCGTGTGTGTTGAATAACTTTATAATTTATTTACTTAAAATGGACAGTAATGAAGTTGTACTAACAACAAATTTTTAATTTTAAGGTGAAATTTTCTTGTTTAAGTCGAAAGGAGTATTTAGTATTTATGTTCTTGATGAAAATTTGGGTATGTCTTTGAGCTCAATTAGACGAACCTGGTTAATTAACGTAAAGGGTGGTAGATGCTCCTTTGTACTCAGACTCAGGTCTGCATATATTGTTACATTAATTAGTAGGCATCCTACAAGGACTTTAATTTTGGATGCACATTAAAATGATAACAAATTTAAATCTTGAAATTTTCTGATACTGAAATTTATGCTGAATTTTTAATTTTGAAATTTTAATGTATTGTAAATATTGATGTAAATAGAGTTAACGTTGATGTTTGTGGTAGGAATGTGTTTGTTTTTTTTTATGAATGAGGATGAAAGTTTAACGGGGGAGCAGCCGAGGTGATGAACAGAAGAAAGTCAACGGACCAGTTAATTTAGGAGGTTTCACAGCATACATGGCGCCCAATTCGTGAGGCTCGATTCTAATACAAGGATACACAGCATTCTTGACGCACAATCTGTGGGGCTCGATTCCAAAACCGTAGTTCCCGGATATTGGTGGATTCACAGCAATATATATATATATATATATATATATATATATTATCGTGTTATTAGTTAGCTAATTGTAAATACATAAGGGCATAAATTAAGCTAGGGGTTAGAGTAACAACGTATTAGAAAATCAGGTTAGGTAGTTAGATAATTAAGGTATTTGAAATAATTAATTTGGAGCTTAGTCAACGTATAATAATGTAGGGTTAATTTAATTTTAGTTATATTTATTTAGGAATGACGTATCATAATATTTAGTGTACGAGAGAGCGATGAAGAATTAAAAACAATGAAGTAAAAATACCACGTTCAATTTTAGTTATACGAAAACCATAAAAACTTTGCATGTTCGTTAAAATATGATTATTATTTTCAAGGGTAAAACCAGAAAACGTTTCTAAATAAAAGGAGGAGATTTGTCAAGATAAACAAGTTTTAATATGTTACAAGAAGTAAAAGACCTTTGGGTGTTCGCGTAGTTAATATACAACGAGGACGAAACGGAAAACACATAAGTAAGACAAAGAAGCAGTATGTTTGTTAATAAATCGATTTTTCATTATAAAGTTAGTAATGTAAGGAAGCTAGAAACATCTGTCATTGAGGAACAAAGACGGAGCAGTAACGTATGAATACGAATGAGAAACAAAGATTTAATCATGGAGATAGTATAGTAGGGAAACGACGAATAGACTTATTTTAGAGGCGGAAAATAATCAATAATTTCTAGGAATGTTAGAAGCAGACGCGCATCGATTGAAAGCAAGGGAAAGGAATTGTACGAGATAATTGGACGATGCAGGTATACGTGCGACAGGTTTGTATTAGGAAGGACAAATATTAAGTTTTTGGAAACATATATGTGAAATGGGGTTATATGAATAAGAGAGATGAAAAGATGTTTGTTTGAGTTTGAAGGCGGGGATGTATTCAGAATCGATAAACAGTAGAGGCTAGTTTCCCGAATTGAAGTGACATTTGGCGATTGTAAATGGATTACCGAGTATTTTAGCGTGTTTGTGATGAGAATTCAAGCAAAACCAAGAGACGTTAGAGCTTTTTAGCGCGAATATCGAGACGGTTAGGAAAACAATTTTCAGAAATTTAGAACGGTTGCTGCTTTTACGTGGAATACTTCTTGTACGTTAACATTTCAACGTGCGAATTAAAAATAGGGGAGGTGCAACGATGGCTATATAAACCACTTTTAAAAGGGGTAGCGCTCTCTTAATTTTTCTTCAGTCATTCGCGCCTTATCGTTTACTGTTAGTGAAATTATGTAAGTTAGTGCAGTATGACGACAAGTTAAGTAAAAAGCTAATAAAGCGAGTTAAGCGAAGAGTAAAATTTTGTATGTAAGTATAAACAATTATTATTGTGGTTTTGGAATGCACGAAACTGAGTGAAATTTGGAAGTATTTGATCGTGAAGGCGACGATGTTTGGTACCAGGTACCAGGTTAGAATCCCGACACGGTCCGCTTAAACAATGTTGAAAGACAAAATGTAGGTCTCGTGTGTTTGTATGTGTGTTGTCATGCACGTTAAAGATCCCTACCTTGCTTGGAAAAGCAAGGGTTCGGTAAAATAAAAAATTTCCAGATAAAAAAACCTCGCTCCTGGCCAATGTAGTATCTTCGGGTGGAGCATTGTAAAATGAAATGTAGTGTTTGCCCAACATAACAGATTTGACAGTTGAGACGAGGTACTTCATAAACTAAAACAGATTCTTGCTGAGTCTTATCTTTTACTTTGTAAAACATCTTACAGTCCAGTGTGTGAGTGTTGTCGTGCACGTTAAAGATCCCTACCTTGCTTGGAAAAGCAAGGGTTCGGTAAAATTCAAAATTTCCAGATAGAAAAAAACTCGCTCCAAGCCAATGTAGTACCTTCGAGTGGAGCATTGGAAAATAAAATGTAGTGTTTGTCCAACATAACAGGTTTGATAACTGAGACGAGGTACTTCATAAACTAAACTAGATTCTCGCCAAGTCTTTTCTTTTCCTTTGGAAAAGATCTTATAGTTCCATGAGTGAGTGTTGTTATGCACGTTAAAGATCCCTACCTTGCTTGGAAAAGAAAGGGTTCGGTAAAATTCAAAATTTCGAGATAGAAAAAACTCGCTTCTAGCCAATGTAGTACCTTCGGGAGGAGCATTGGAAAATGAAATGTAGTGTTTGTCCAACATAACAGGTTTGACAATTGAGACGAGGTACTTCATAAACTTAACTAGATTCTTGATGAGTCTTATCTTTTACTTTGGAAAAAATCTTATAGTTCCATGTGTGAGTGTTGTCATGCACGTTAAAGATCCCTACCTTGCTTGGAAAAGCAAAGGTTCGGTAAAATTCAAAATTTCGAGATAGAAAAAAACTCACTCCTGGCCAATGTTGTACCTTCGGGTGGAGCATTGAAAAATGAAATGTAGTGTTGGTCCAACATAACAGGTTTGATAATTGTGATGAGGTACTTCATAAACTAAACCAGATTCTTGCTGAGTCTTATCTTTTACTTTGGAAAAATTATAGTTCCATGTGTGAGTGTTGTCATGCACGTTAAAATTCCCACCTTGCTTGAAAAAGCAAGGGATCGGTAAAATTCAAAATTTCCAGATAAAAAGAACTCGCTCCTGGCTAATGTAGTACCTTCGGGTGGAGCATTGGAAAATGAAATGTAATGTTTGTGCAGCATAACAAGTTTAACGATTGAGACGAGGTACTTCATAAACTAAACCAGATTCTTGTAATTGCTGAGTCTTATCTTTTACTTTGGAAAAATCTTTAGTGAGTATAGCTTTAATGAAAATTTTTAAATTGTTAAAATCTTTAAATATGTGTGATATTCAATTTTGAAGGTTTGTATGTAATCTAGTGTGTAAAAACAAGAAGTGTTATGGAATTGTTATTACTATTGTTGTTATTAATTATTGTACTGTTTGCTGTATATTCTAATTTAGAAGAATTATTGAATAATAATTTACATATTAATCATGGAGGGTATGAATTATGTATAAGTAAGGTTTTTAATTGATTTAGGATATAGCTTTTTTTTGTTTAGTGGGATATTAGTTCAATTTTTTTCATTCTTAGTAATAGGTTAACTTTGGTCATTAGTGGATGAAAAAAATGAAAATTGAAGTATCTTCTTGAAGGCATGCATTTTTGATACCAACTACTAATAAGGATGCCGGTTCTGTTCTAGTAGTCAGCATATCTAAAATGTTCACTCCTATCATTCACTGAAAACTAAATTTTACCTAGCACTACGCATGAAAAAGGGATTTAACTAATATTACACCATAAACAAGAAAAACTATAACTTTGCAAAATTCATACCCTCCAGGATTAATAAATAAATTATTACTCAATAATTCTTCTAAATGAGAACATACAGCAAACATTACAATAATTAATAATAACAGTAGTGACAACAACTCCGTAACACCTTCTTTATTTTACACACTTCCATACATACTACTGTTTGCCAGAAAAAAATAATCGTAAACTAAAAAATTAATCAAAACAATCAAGCTCCTTTAAAAAATGCGTGCTCACATACAGTTTGAAAAGCAATTGAGTTTTCAGAAGTGTAGAACATCGAATTATTGATCACCTTTTGTACAGTCCCCTTTTAAGCTGTAACAAGTTTTCTACGTTCACAGGGATCAAGGATGGATTGGGTGATCAACGCATCCAGTCGCAAAAAACAATCAATTTATTCAAAACACGCAATTTTGACTGTTTGAACTAATGACTGATATACTGCTTTAACAATTGATTTAAATTGATGCAAAAAAAGTGAATCAATCTTTGAGGAGAAAGCTCTCAAGTAATAAGTCACTTTCTATTTGCCCTTTATGACTTGTATGTAAAAGACCAAACCTCATACGCATAAAATGAAAATGTTACTGTAAAAAAGTAAGATAAAAATGTTCAACTCATACTGTTTAGCGAATTTCTGTTAAGGAATTAAGGGTCGCGAACCACTGAAATACAATAATGCCGCTTTATTTTGTGTAGAAGTCTGCAATAACAGCAACAATACTAAACCGTCCGGTTTATTCACTTCATCGATTTAATATCAATATATAAAATCGGATTAGTACATAACTGTATTAGTACATCAAGCACACGCTTTACTGCTAACGCTTCTTTAAAAAGAAGAAACTTTGCTCAGGAAACGGAGTTCTGCAAATGTATTGAAAGATCATTCAAGCCATTTGACTTTTGTGGGAGTTCTATTACGCTATTAATGTATAAAACGGCAGTAATAAAATAGAAGCTGGATATCTATTTTCTTTAATTTTATTTGCGTAACCTATGCGCAACACACTTCATATGCAGATCTCAAGAGTCTTTCAAAATAATTTGATAAAGCAATTTCTAAAATTAAATCAGCTATTAAAATGAGCATTTAAGCATCTCTCATACAAACCCACGGAGGTAATTTTCGTTGTTTATATTGCAATTATTCCCTGCGAATATTTTGAAGTACAACCACGCGAAAATATGAGTGTTTTATTAAAGCTACCCAGGTTCATAATAAAAAGTAAGGGTTCTCTTTCATTATCAGTTGCTACTTGCTGAAATAAAAAAGTAGTCATCTTAAGTAAAAATGGAAGTAAAAATCTGTGAGTGTGTATGGCTATAAAAAAGCATCACAAGGTATATTCAGTATAGCGTTTTCAAAGTCTGAAGCTTAGTTGCTGTAGTGACCATGATTTTATAAAGAAACCTAAATATCAAACAAATATCCTCATTAAATTACATCAAGTATAGATTTTATACATTAGTTGGCCGAAAGTTGTTAATACACCACTTCAAAAGTTCTCGTGAATAAATCAAGTCTTGAAAAATGATTACTCCTAAATTTATAAAACAATTATGGAATATCACTATCGTTTATAGAATTGTGTGCGCTAAGAACATATTAAATATTTAGCCAAACCAGAACGTAGTATAAGTTTACGTAATATTCTACTTTAGACGTTTAATGACTTTATGAACAAGGTTAATTTTGCATTACAAGCTATATTAGAGAAATCGATGACAGGGTGTGCCCCTTTAAATAAAAAAAAAATCATTTTCTTTATAAAACTTATATCGAACGTACAATATTTACGATATAGTTAGTGTTATATTTCCACCATAAGACTATACTTTATGCGAAAGCACTTTCAGTAGAAAGCTCAATAATAGTTCTCACTTGAAAGTGAAATCGTTGTAAGAATCCCGGGAACAAGCGCTGCTTTTCCTCCATTTTAGAAAGTATATGTAATAATGATATAATCAAACTAGAAAGTGGAATGAAGGTACACAGAAACCACAAAGTAAGGCAACAGGAAAAGTGTTAGTTTATGTTGCTGGAGTAATGGAACAATTATTGTAGTTCCTGGTGGGCAGTAAATAAACCTCGTGCGTGTAATTTATTACCCCAAATTTTGTCGACGAAATTTAGTGTTTCCTTCCAATAATATTAACTGATTCATCTTAAAGTTAGGATATCTTTGACCATATTTACTAATCTCTGCAAAGTTTCCAATTTTTCTAGCAAAACCGGGTTAATAAATTTAATGAATGTATTGAAAATATTAAAATAAAACGTTTATAATCAAGTGCAGCTTTTCTGCCAAGGAATTATACCTTGTTGATGTGTTGTAAATTGACAGTAATTAGAGAATAAGTAGTTTTCCGTTCATGTGAAATATAAACATTCGACTAAACTATAAATTTACAACATAACCATTATTTTCTTGCGAATCTTGAAAGCATTTGTTTCCATACATGAAAAGGTATACTACACATTTTTTATTTAAACGTTTGTATGGCATCTTCTGGTGAAAATTGTTAATATCGACTTCGATTTATGATTTTTGAAAATGCATAGAAGTCATTAGGATTTAAGTTTGGACTGCACTGAAAATATGAATTTAATTCCACCATTTGATTGGTTAAATAATTCGTTGTTTGCTGTTCCGTATGAGAGTTTGCATTGACTAGATGCAGAAGGATGCGACTTTTCTATTTCTTTTGCGCATTGCAGAGAACATTTGCAGTAAACATATAAATATATACAGTATTTTGTTTTAGCCATTCAACAATCTTCTTAAGAAACGGTAACTACCTGTTCATTTCTTGAGACAAAATAAATAACCATTTTCAAAAAATTTTGAAAATTTTGGAGCTACGGATAAGCGATCTACATTTCATATTGGTTCCGGATAGACGATCTACACCATATAGTAACTACACCTAGGTGTTCACAACCCATACCACCTAACATTAGCTAGTGCCACCCTGTCACTGGACCAGACGTGCTTGAGTGTGGTGTGCTGAATCACAGTTGTCTATCACACTGCGATAGAGTGTCCTCTGGAGCAGCGTAGGACCACAAACCAGCATGATCTCCTTTGTGTCGCTATCATAAGTTTATTTGTTGTCTCAACCTGCATTTATGTTCAAGACGAGCGATTTGTCCTAGAGGTAACTACCATTTACGATGGAAAGCTGTTTCCATCACTGCATTTAATTATACCTGTAACTTTTCTTAGCTCTAATCACTTTGAGTGCCTAAACTTAACTTTCTGTTTCTTATGCATATCCGTAAGTCTATAGTATGTGTCGTATGCTATACCTTTAAGGTTTAACTTTTGGGAATTTGGAAACTGCCTTGCAGTTAAAGTGTTAATAGGACCGCAGTTTTTTATGTTGTACAATGTTTTCTCAGTTTTTAACAATTAAGGATTTTTGGCGTCTCATTTTAGTATAATTTCACGTTCAGAAAACAACCGTGCCGTAGTCGAACTCCTCAAATTTTTGTGCTGCAGCCTGGTAGTAATACACAGTTGTAGTCCCGTTATAGAGGATGTTATTTCAGCTTTCTGCCTTTAATGGTAGAATTGGGTTTTACTAAGACAACTTAAGTGACTCGCTCACTAGGGTTTCTTTAAACGCCTTGTGCTTTACGTTACCAATCAGGTATTAGTGCGGTAAACTTATAGTTTAATTTTTTTACTGTACTTTTTTGGAACATTACACTTTGTTACGAGTATTCCGTGCGGACAAGAAATAAGGTAGTAAAGTAAGTAATGAAAATCGCCCACACCGAATACAACAAAACAGAAGGGTAAAATAGAAATACAAAAGAATTGGATTTTGTGCTAACTCAAAACGTCGTAGAGTGGGGGTGGGTCACACAGAAAGAAAAATTGGAAACCTCAGTAAGAGATTTATTTACTAACCGTTAGTTACCATAGTACAAAAAGGAATATCTACAGATACCAAATCGAGCATTTACGTAACCGTCCTGTTATAACTTGATGTAAACAAAAGCATCAATTTGCATACAACACCACATGGTAATATTTATACAAGCCTATATAGATGCAAAATCTTATAGTGTAATTAACATATACATACTTACATAATATTTGCAACCCTAAATATATACAAGAAGAAAATTAGACATATTATATACAGTAACTTTACTTGCTGTGAAGTGCACTTCTAAAAGAAATAACGTAACCCCAAATGAGATGAATCAAGTGTTAACTTACTCTAACTTATAATTTGGTAAACAAGCTGTTGACATTAGCATTAATTTACAAAAAAGGAAACAGTAAGAAATGCTCTAACGCGAGCTTCGGTTTATACTAATTGTGACTTTAAGGAATAATTACATAATCACTTGTGTAGTGTGAAAGTAAATTTGTATTGTGCAGTGTGTAATCTATAGTGCAACCACGTAATTGAAAGCTAGGTTTATGAATAGTTGTGTACACGCTTTAGATTTGTAAATTTCCGAATTATAGTCATCGGTCTCGGTGGCGTAATTGGTAAACGCATAGTCCCGGCAAGACTAAGATGCAGGTTCAAATCCTGTCCAAGATATTATATTTTCCTTCTTTCAATTACTAGCTCGATTTGAAATGATCATTTGGGCTTTGCACAAAAAAGTCTGAGTTATTATTTCGTCTTATTAATTGTTATATATATATATATATATATATATATATATATATATATTGTCGTATTATCTTCCTGTAGGAAAATAAAGCCCTTGTTATTCTCGCCCCACGGTTGTGCAGATATATTTATGCTATGATAATTGAGCCCCACGATTTGGACTTGACATATTTATGCTGTGATAACTCCTGTTAGCCCCTACGCTTAGAAACAACTGATGCAATTCGACTTTTAATTTTCATATTTACATGTTATTCACGCAATTTTTAATCTACTTTCTTATCAAAAATGGTTAGCTATTTGCATGCATTTATATTATGCTTCCTGAAGCTCTATTTCTATCTTCGTATTAATCTAATCGTTTGGAACTCTTTTGGATGCGTGTCTAATTACACTTGATCGTTTACTTATAAATATACGCGTGCTTCCACTGAAAAATATCATTACTTGCTTTACCTAAATTAACTAAAACTTTATCTACAGGGTATTAAATATTTGCCATTTACCTAATGAATGTCTTCCTGGTTTCTACGCTAACTATGCGTCTTCCTATGTTTATCTGCGTCGCTTAAAACTATTTATACTTTATATACAGGGTGTTGACTGCTTACTATTTACAAACTATCTCCATTTCTCAATTCTTCACTAAATAAGTGCAGTTTTCTGCTGCCTATGGTAATTTCTTAAACAACCCCTTATCACAGCAATATATATATATATATATATATATATATATATATATTATTACAATTACAATTACACTTCGAGGAACAGTCCAAAATATTTAAAATGCAATTATTAACCTATCCCATTTCAGACTATCATTATCTACATAACATTGCGTGACACAAACCTACTTCTTTTACAAATGTTCCCCACGTGCTCAATCATTTTTAGATACGCCTACAAATTTTCCAAAGAATATCATATCCTACTTCTGGTACGTTAGGTTTTAATTCTTAACAAGGTAAATTCACAGAAAAGCCACTTGCACTAACTAGGAATAAAAATAAGTGTTAGAGATAAAGCTTACACTTATAAACACACTAATTTTCCAATAATAGCATCTGGAAAAATTGTGACTTAGTTGCAAAATATAAAATTTCCAATATTATAAATTATTTATTATTTTACAATTCTGATATGAAAATTAATTTTTAAAAGAAATTAAAAATACAGGATTATTCTAAATGATGGATCCATTTTTAAAAATTCGTATTTAATAGAGTACAAATCCAAAATGAACAATCGTTATGCTAATGAAAAGAGGGAGTTTCTAAATTTTTTTAATACATTATAACTGTTCAATGTGTTCACCGTTTGCTGCACGGCAAACATCTACGCGGTAGGTAAACTCATCCCACACACGAAAAGCGTTTATTGTGTTACGAGTGCACGGCAGCAGTGATACGGTTCCACAGGTCGTTCAGAGTTGTTGGTAGACGCGGGACACAAACAGCATCCTTAAAATAACCCCACAAGAAGTAGTCAGATGGGGTGAGATCAGGAGATCTCTGTGGCCAGAAGTGTAGAACCAGGTCTTCATTTCCCCTGCTACCTATTCAGCACTGAGGAAAAGATTCATTCAAAAATTTTCGTACACCGTGGTGCCAATGGGGCGGAGCTCCATCCTGTTGGAAAATAAAGTCCTCTAAATCTTCCATAACTTGAGGGAACAGCCATTGTTCAACATATCCAAGTACGTTATTCCAGTTACAGCTCTTTCCACAAAGAAAAAAGGTCCATAGATCTTTGTACGGGATTAAGGCACAGAACACCTTTATCTTCGGCGAGTCTCTTTCGTGTTCCAATGTTGAATGTGGATTTTGCAAACTCCACATGCGATCAATGTGTTTGTTGACTTTTCCACTAAGGTAGAAAATCGCTTTATCGTTAAAAATTATACGCCGTAGAAACGCGTCATTCTTCATCATTTGTAGCACATAACCACAAAATTTGAGACGCTTCTCTTTGTCATTATGCTTGAGATCCTGCAGAAGTTGTAATCGGTGGGGCTTGTACAGCAAACGCCGTCTCAGAACTTTCCATACAGTTGGTTGGAGTATTCCAAATTCTCTACCAGCTCTACGTAGACTTCGAACAAAACTTTCTTCAACCCGTCTGAAATTATCCTTGGACACACGCTGGCGGTCTGTGGTTTTTCTTTTAAACACACTTCCAGTCTGTGTGTGTGTGTGTGTGTGTGTGTGTGTGTGTGTGTCATGCATACGCGTGTGCGTGTGCGTAAGTGCGTGCGTGCGCGCCTTCATGTGCGTGAATCAACACAAAAGATCAGAGAAAAAGCTGTTTGAACAAAATCAATTTGGTTGTGACAACATAGCTTTAATCAATCTTTTTAGATCGTCTAATTAATGTCTGCTGTGACCATTGGAAATTAGGCAAAAATTGTTTTTAAAGTTGAGTAAGAGCTTATCTGAAAGCTAATTTTATGCGGCGTAAGAGGTGATTACTCACATATTACCAAACAATATTTCAAGTCATAGGTACTGTCCTGCTAGAACATTATATATATTTTAAAGTAGTGCTACCCTCAAGCATACATGTATTATTAAAGCTACTCCGTATGTATAAAGAAGAGCAAGATTTAAAATAAAGGGTTTATGCTGGTAATCTTAGATAAAAATCGAAGTGAAATCTATTTGCGCTATAAAAATACAGCGCTAGATAAACTGTGCTTTAAGTTTTAAAAGCACTGAAACCTAGAAGCTTTAGTGACCAGGAAGAATTTAGTGTTGTCGATTTAGTAAATAACACCTATCAGAATTGGTTGTCGAAATTGAATGCATAAAGGTGCAGGATTTGTGCTACTTTGTCACAAAATTAGAATACCTTTTTATGAACCTAATTAAAAAACTTGTTTGAATACATCCTATGGAAAACGTTAAACGCTAATTTTAGACAATGTGTTTAGAGCGCATTCTATACCGTAACGTACCAAATCTTGTGCGCTTGCATCATATTAAATATTAAGAGGAACCAGATATTAGTGTACCTACGTGCTGCTGTTCTGCTGTGAATATTTCATTCACTTTATGAACAGGGTAAACTTCGCTTTAAAGCGATATTAGACGTATCAATCATAGCTCGTGTTTTCTCTAGAGTAAGCAGTGTTCATTTTCTTTTCAAAACTACATTGAACATATAATATTTACGGGATAATGTTATTAAATTATCAAAGTAAGATAGTATATTTTACACCAAAGCACTTCTAGAACAAAGCTCAATAATAATTCACATTTGAAAAGTGAAATCGTTACGAGAATCCCAGAGTAAGGGCAGATCTCCGCCATTTTAGAGATTCCATGTGTAATAATGATATCACCCAAGTTAGAACTCGGAATGTGAGGTACACAGAAACCACGTCGCAAGACAACGGCAAAAGTGTTTATTTATGTCGCTGGAGTAATGGAACAATTGTAACTCTTGGTGGGCTGCAATGTGTTGAAGATAAACCGCGTGCATGTAATTTATAGGAGCTTAAATTTATTACCGCAAATTTTGTCAAAGAAATTCACGCAGTTCAGTTTCTCAGTTAAAATTAATTAATTTGTCGTAGAATCAAGCCACCCTAGATCAAATCTGCTGATTTCTAGAATGTGTTTGAACTTTCTGGCAAAACAAACTTTCTTAAGTTAAGAAACTTAATTATTGAAAGTTTTAGAAAAGATTTATATCAAGTTAATCCCTCTGCATGGGAAATACAAGTAAAACAATTTGTCCTCTAATGGGCTATAATGTTTTTATTTTAGGATCAATGCGCCAGTAAATCTATTCATCACCCTTCTTTAATTTTCTCTCTGTTGTATTTGCCACCGCCGTTTTCATTATTTGAATCTGATTAAATCGTTTCTCTCTCTGTACATCCCTTTCTTGTTCTGCATCTCTTTCTCGTTCTCTCACTACTAAAGCAATAATTAAGGAAATGCTCATTATGGCAATATTCAATCAACTCCACCAGACCCGCTTCATACATATACGGATACTTAATTACTAATCAATTAGATTGTTTCCGGCGAGTGTTTGATAATTCACGTACCATACCAAAAAAGCAACCTCTGTATCAATGACACTTTAACTTAATTCATTACTAATTTGCGAAATTGTGTTAGGAAACTCGGATTTCGTCGTCTTAATAAGAAATTTAATCAACAACAGATTTCTTGTTTGTGATTAATGATACCTTTTAAATTTATTACAAAGTTATTAAATGGATTTGTTAATCTCCGCGGATTTCTCGACTTCGAAGTCGTCTTTTCTGGTTTTTTATTTTATGCAGTAATAAATCGCCTAAAATCTTTTATAGTATATAGCTGCTTAAATTGTGCGAATTTTTTATAAACTTGCGGATCAAGCAAACTAATTAATTTTGCAAGAATGATTAAATTTGGTTTGTAGTACAGTGGACAACTTCAAATGCGGAATATATATTCGAGAACTATAATTCCACCATCAGAGAACAGTTTTTAACACTGAAACTTGTAGTTGAACAATAAGAAAATTAATGCAATATATTTTCCGCTCTAAATGGCCACCGTATTATCAGGTAAGCCGATAATTCTCAGCAATAGCTCTGTACTTTATTGCTATTCTTTCCGGTGGGATAAGGACGAGGTCCTTCAAAATTATTAAAGGAACTATATAAATTCAACACGTATTAAACTTGTTGGCACTATTTCGCATACTTGATGTTTAACTATCTCTCTGCCATTTTTAATCTAGGCATTTTCGTTAAAAAACAAATACACTACGAAAAATTATGCCAACTATATACTACAATTAGTTGAAAATCTTACAGCAATTGAATAAATAAAATTATAATAAAACAATTATTTCATATCGTGCATCCAACAAAATTTTTCATAAATTCGCTATTAGTTATGTTTTTGTATAAGAAAATAATGTTGCCATTCAATCAATAAATACAAGTTGGATGTTAAGATGCTATAGTGTTCAGGCTTTAAATAATTCGTATTAAGGTAAAAATGTGTGATTTCAAGATTGAGCTTCTTAAAATTCGGATACTCAAAATAAAATAGAAGCTAATACTCTCACGTTAACTCCATAGAAGTTGAAGAAATTGTACCGTAAAATTATTAAAACCTTGATGTATTGTGAGCAAAAAAGAGGTATTCAATATTTCACAGAAAGTTATTTCGGCGTTTTTGAACCAGTTGTCCTTAAAACTTTCTACTATATAGAGTACTTGCTCCATGATTCAAACTACTCAATAAAAACGTGGATGTAAGTTAACATACAAATTCTATTGAATTTCTTAAAAGAAAACTCATTATGATTAGGTCTTCAGTCCTGGAACTGGTTAGACGCGCACCCGCACTGTTTCCTATTCTGAATTAACCTACACATTTCCCTGAAATTTGCACAGTCTACATCTATCACTATCTGATCTAGGTCTACATCTACCTTCTTTTTCGTATCTCTGCTTATAATATAGCCCATACTATTCCCCAAAAATGCCTTAGAACATATGCTGCCCTTCTATTTCTCCTATTTTTTTCTACAGATAACTTTATTCCCCTACTATTTCTATAACCTATTTTTTATTAACGTTGTCTGTTCATGCTATCATCCTCATACATTTGAAGCACAAAAGACTGCTAGCGTTTATGTCTGCTTTTCCTACTACCCGTATTTCATAGGCATACTCTGCTGTGCTCCACACATATGCTTTCAACAATTTTCTTCCTGTTTCTATGTTTGTTGTCTTTGATCATAGGCGCTGTGTTTTCTTGTTCTATTGTTTTACAATTATATACCCTATTTCTCCTACATTCAGGGGGGGAGGGGGAAGCAGCCTATTGCTGTCAAGCTCCCCCAGCACTTGAACATTTGCCGATTTAATATTTTTTCCAATATATCTTCTCGCACAGTCAACATTAGTTGCAGATATTTCATAACCAACCCCTGTAGTTGTTTATAATAATCATCAGATTTATCTGCGCTTATTTTTTCGTCATTAGGTTTCCCGTCTCAAAACTGGTTGGACACGTACCTCCACTTATTTATATTCTGAGCTAGCCTACACATTTCCCTGAAATTCCTACAGCCTATATCTTACACTATCTGTGTGCAATAGTCTAATTTAGGTCTACCTCTACTTCTCTTTTTTCCTATCTCTGCTTCTAATATATTGCGCACTATTCCCTCATGCCGTAGTATGTGGCCTAGTATCCCATCGCTTCTATTTTTACCGTTTTCCACATATTTCTTTCTTCCCCTACCATTTTTAGTACCTCTTTGTTCTTAACTTTGTGCATGATATCTTCATCATTCGTCTGTAGCACCACATTTCAAAGGCTTATACCTTCTTCTTGTCCGCTTCTGATACTGTCCAGACTTCACAGCCGCACAGTGCTGTGCTCCACACATATTGTTTAAGCAATGTTTTCCTTGTTTCTATGTTCGTTGTCTTTGAACACAGTAGTTGCTTTTTTTTTGTTAAATGCAGCACTGCCTTGTGCTAATCTTTATTTTATATTTTCACTCTTGCCATCTTGTAAATTCTCGTTTCCAATTTGTATTCAGAATTTGGCTTATTTTACATACTAGTTACATACTCTCTTTTACATATTAGTTTTAGTTTTATATTTTATATTTTATATTATCTGTTAGAACCGTTTCCATTTCATTAAGAGCATTTTCTAACTCTTCCTTGCTAGATACTAATACCGCTATATCATCTGCAAATCTAAGCATATCAATTTTTTGTCACTGCATAGAATTCCAAATGTCTTTCTGCATTTGACAGTATTCATTGCCTCTTCAATGTACAAGTTAAAAATTAATGGCGATATGGCACATCCCTGTCTCACCCCTTTCTTAATGTTTACTTCACTACGTTCTTACTCTAATTCTATTACTGTTGTTTACGATTTGTATAATCCTTATTACTCATTCCAATCTTTTTGAGTACTTCGAACATTTTTTTTTCATTTTACATTGTCGAATGCTTTTTCCAGATCTAAAACCCTATATACACGCTTTACCCCTTTTCTATTGTTTTCTGCATTATCATCCTCAGAACTAAAATAGTCTCCGGTGTTGCCCTGTTTCACCTAAACCCAAATTGATCTTCTCCTAGTATTTCTTCTATTCGTTTTTCTATTCGTCTTTGTACAATTCCAGTTAATATTTTCGACACGTGTGTTGTCAAACTTATTGTTTAAAAATTTTCACATATATCCGCGTCTTTCTTTTTTGGTATAGTTACTATGATGTTACGTTTAAAATCTTTGAGTATCTCGCCTGTCTCATACATATAGCTTACAAGTTGGAAGAACCGCTCTGTTGCTGCTTATCGAGCGGCTTTTAGAGTTTCTGCTTGCATCTTATCTATATTTGGTGCCTTACCATCTTTCAGACCCTTTAATGTTAATTCAAACTCATCTCAAAGTATAGGATATCACAAGTCATCATTTTCAATGTCTGATTCCTGTTCTAATGCAGTTAGTTCCTCTCCTGCATACAAATTCCCTATATATTCTTGCCATCTACAAATTTTCTCTACATTTTCTATAATGACGTTTCCGCCAGCGTCCTTTATATTTTTGCTATACGATTTTATATCCCTAAAATTGATTCTAATTAGTTTGTATGCTTCATCTGTTTTTTCTATTTCCATCTTAGTTTGTACCTCTTTGCACTTTTCATCACTCCATTGTTCTTTAGCTTTCCTGCATTTCCGAATAATTTCTCATTTTATGGCTTTGTATCTCTGTTTTCCTGTTTCGTCTGATTTCTTTTTGTATTTTCGTCTTTCTTCTATTAAATTCAGGATATACTTTGTTATCCATGGTTTCTTATTTTCATCTTGTGCATACCCCAGAATATCTCTGGCCGCCATGTCTAAGCTGAATTTAATGTTATTCCATTCTGTTTGTACTACCTTAGTATCAGATATTTTCCCGATATGTTTCAGCAATTCATTTGACTTTTTTTTCGAATCTTTCTTGAATATCTTTATCTTTTAGTTTCTCAAAGTTTAAGTGCCTTTTTCGGTTCCTCTTTTTCGATTTTAAAATGTAAGTGCAACCTTCATAATTACGATGTTGTATTCGGTGCCTACATCTGCTTCTGAGTAGCTTCTACGGCCTTTTACATGATTCTTAAACCGTTGTCTGACAAGAATGTGATCTATTTGATATTTTTCTATATCTCCTGGCATCTTCCACGTAAATCGTCTTCTACCATGATGTTGAAATAATGTGTTTGTGATGATTAAATTGTTGTGCCTAAATCAAATAAACCTACTACCGCTCCTTCCGACCCTCACCTACCACTGCATTAAAATCCCCTGAAGTCTCCACTCCAAAAATCCCCTGCCTCTGGTCACCGAACTTCGCTTATCCCTACTATGTCTAGTGCTATCTATTCATTTCAATTTTCAGGTTCTCTAGCTTACCTACTTGCTTCATATTTCTAACATTCCACGCTTCGACTCGCAAAACGTTCCCGACTCTTATTCTGATCTTTCCGATCGCATCCTCCGAAGTAGTCCCCTCCGGGAGATCCGAATGGGGAACTATTTTAACTTTGGAATCTTTTACTCCAAAGAATACCATAATGTTTATTACAATTTAAGTACGCTGTGTACTTGGGAGGTAATGTGGTGGTTTACAGTTGTCTTCCACATCGCGGTAGTGTGTCTTAGACTGCCATATCGAACCATATAGTCTCTGCCAATCTAAGAACCGAAAGCCCTCTTTCGGGGACCTCCTGTTTTAGTCTGATTCCTCACTAACGACCCTACTACTTTGGTTGAACCTGTAGTTTGGCTCTTTAGTTCATTAGAACACGCGAGCCATTTCACCTGTTCTAGTAATCTAGAGCTTCGGCAAGGTGCAGGTCCGTTCGAAATGAAAAAGAAAACTAGTAGTTATAAATCTAAAAAGTCCCGAATATTTTTAAAGGAGCATATTGAACAATTTATGAAAAAATCGAATAATGACAAGTAATTATTGATGAAAGTAGTGTTTGTTAATTGTTAGTGTACGTGGACCTTGCAGAAGAGAAGAATTAACTAATTTACACGCAGTGAACATCGAGGGTGCTACGCTGTTTCTTAAATATTCCCACTACAAAAACTAGCGTTCCAAGATTATTTACCACACCTGAGAGAGATATAAAAGCAATGAATTTTTTAAAAATATTTCAAAGATAATCAAATTTACTTACATCTAGTATTGTTCATTTGAAATCTACTACACAAACAGTAGTTTTAAATACCACTGGTTCTAAACATAAAAAGTTAATAAATTTCAAGCATTACGTAGTGTTAGTGAATACATTGGGCATTGCTTTAGACGAAGTTCTTCGAGCTTACTTGCAGATGTAGGAACCAGCATATTAATGTTGAAGACGCATGGATGTATAACGTGGACATTGCAGGAAATAAAAAATTAGATGAGAAAAGAGGAATTAATCTCAAATGGACAAACTTGTTATTGAAGCACCCTATATAATTTTAATCTCATGTATAATAGTGTTTCAAATAAGAAAAAACAGTAGTTGCATTCAAACCATAAACTTAAAACTACAAATATAATCGTTTTATCCCTATATACTGGAACTGAACTCAGGGTCGTAAATTACTTTAAACCATAAAAAGTAAACAAACCAATTATACCTGTAAGGTTTCATACTGAAAACATGTAATTTTTCAAGAAAGCTTTAAAATCAAGTAAACAGCAGTAAATTTATTATTATATGCATCCCAAATATAAGCTTTTAGAAATGTTAGTTAAATAAATTCCATGCAATATGACAGTTTTAATACACGTGTGGAAAATAATACCAAAATTAGACATCCAACAGTAGGAAAAATAAATTATTTGCGAACCGGCAACACATCAATGTCAACACAGAGATACGCGCGAATAGAAATGAGAGTGGGGGTGGAGGAAATTATATATGGTGACTTTTTATAGGAAGAATTTATGCAATATAAATTTAAAAGTGAGGTTGAAAGCACAGAATCTCCAAGACAAATGTCATTGCATTTCTGAAGGGAATAGGCGGCGATCGACAAGTAAATGTAAAATACATCTGCAAGTGGCAGGGTAGTTTCATATATTTAGAATTTAAGAATTTTTATTTATGCCTCTATGAACTAAACTATCTATTGGTTGTTATTTATGTAATAAGGAATTAATTTAAACCTGAAGATAATTATTGAGTTGAACTAATTAGTGAGGAAGTTTTATTTGTGAAAATGTTAGTCAACGTATAAAAACTTAGCATTCTTGGAATGGACAATAAAAGAATAGAACGAAAAGGTTGTTTTCTAGGTGTTATTAAGCGCATTGCCAACCAAATTCGGATTTATGATGTCACATGATTCTATGGGAAACGGGAAAGGTTTGAAATGAATTATTGTAGTTGGATGTAGTTTAATGTTTTTTCCTCAGGATTTATTTTAGCAATACCTGGCTAAATTCAAGGTTAAAAAATTGTCCTTTTAGGAAATCAAAATTTGTATTTCTATTGATATTTTATGTGAATAGAATTTAAGTCTAAATTGCATTTTAATTTGCACTCATTTAGGAAATAGGTAATGTCAGCTAATTGTATAGGATATCCAGCTACCTTACATGTGATTTTCCAATGCCCCACCCGAAGGTACTATATTGGCCAAGAACCGTGTTCTTTTTATCTGGAAAATTTGGAATTTTGCCAAACCCTTGCTGTTTCAAGCAAGGTAGGGATCTTTAACGTGCATGACAACACACACACACGGGACCTCCATTTTACCTCTCATCCGAACGAGGGTGTATTTTTTGTGAAAAACACTCGCCTAACATTTTTCAAGCGGACCGTGTCAGGATTCGAACCCGGGACCTTGGGTGTGATATCCAGCTACCCTAATGATGGAATATTATTTGAAAGGCATTTTATTTTACAAGTTTAATTAAGTATGACGGAATTACTGTATTTTAGGGCATTTTTGAGCAAAGTAAATATAAGGAGATAAAATTTAAGATACCGAAGCAAGAAAGATCTATAAGAGATAACCGTCTTTCGTGTAGACACAATAATCAAAACGGAATTGCTGTGATCGACAGTTTGGAGCCCCTCAATTTTGACAGAGAAAAACCTTTCATGGTACTTGTTAATGGAACGTAGAATTTTTGTATTTCAGTTATTATAATTCTTAACTTTTTTTCTATTATTTTTATTTCGAATTCCTCTTCCTTTTCTAATTTTCCCATAGAAACTCACTTCCGCAGCACTGCACGTAAGCTGACGCACTCTTATATTATTACGAGGATCCCTGCCCCTTCAAGGCAACTCATAATTTAATTCTACTTACGCTTGTTTTACCCGTAACAGAGGTTGGAGTTCAACCTCTGTGGCAAAAGGCTATATTGAAAATTGAATAAAAAAATAAAACAAGCAATAGCAAGCAAAATTTTGGAAAATAGGAAACTGTACTATCATTCTCACACGCACAGTATAAGCATACAGTTAGCATAAAGTTTAGTTACAGAATGAGGAAAGATGCATGTGCATGAAACGTACAATCTATCAATTTTAAGATTGCATCGTTAAGGTATTTTATCATCATTAGGTTTTAGTCCTGGAACTGGTTGAAAGCGTACCTCCATTGTTGTCTATTCTGAAGCTAACTTACACATTTCCCTGAAATATCAACAGCCTATAATCTTTCATCTCTTTTTCCTTTCTTCTAATATATCTCGCACTATTATCTCACGCCTTAGTACGTGTCCTATCATCTAGCTCTCCTATTCTTAACTGTTTCCAAAATTCCTTTCCTCTCCTACTGTTTCTAGAACGTCTTTGTTCTTAACTTGGTTTGTCCGTGATTCTTCATCATGCGTAGGTTGCACCACATTTCAGACTTCTATCTTTTTCCTGTCCGATTCTTTTACTGTCCACGTTTCACAGCCGTAAAATGCTTTGTTTTACACATATGTTTTCAGCAATCGTTTCCTTGTTCCCATGTTTGTTGCCTTCGAACATAGAAATTGCTTTTTCTTGTAAAATGCAGCACGGCCATATGCTTTCCTTGGTTTTATATCTTTTGCACTTTTCCCATATTGCGTTATTTGGCTTCCTAGGTAGCAGAAAACCTTAACCTCTTGTAAATTCTTGTTTCCTATTTGAATTTTGGTTTTGACATTTTTTCCTCATTTATCTACAAATACTTTAGCTTTAATTTTGTTAATTTGCATACCGTATCTCCCTCTTAGAGTTGTTTTCAATTCATTAAGAGCTGCTACTAATTCTTCCTTGCTAGACGTTAATAGCGCTATATCATCTGCAACTCTGAGCATATCAATCGTTTGTCCCTGCATCGTAATTCCGACTGTCTTTCTACATTTGACAGTGTTCATTGCCTCTTCGATATTCAAGTTAAAAATCAATAGGTATAGCGCACGTTTTTGCCTCAACAATTTTTTAATATTTACTTCTCTACGATCCTGCTCCAATTCTATTACCGCTGTTTGTATAAGCTATGTACACTCTATCCGTACATACATGTAACACATTCGTATCTTTTTGAGTATTTCGAACATTTTTCACATTTGCATTGTCGAATGCTTTTTCCATATCTACAAACCCTATATATACGTTTTCCCCTTTTTCTATCGTTTTCCCCATTATCACCCTCAAAGCTAAAATAAGCCTCCCGTGTTCATCTCTTTCGCTTAAACCCAAATCTATCTTCTCCTAGTATTTCTTCAGCTCGTTTTCCATCCGTATTTGTACAATCAAGTTAGTATCTTTTACTCGTGTGCTGTCAAACTTATTATTCAAAAATTTTCACACGTATCCGTAATCCGTACCTCTACTTTTTGGTATAGTGACTATGGTGTTACGTTTGAAACCTATGGATATATCGCTTGTCTTATACATATAGCTTACAAGTTGAAGGAGAGACTCTGTTACCACTGTTCCAGCGGTTTTAGAATGTGTGCTTGTACTTTATCTATACCTGGCGTCTTATTATTTTTGAGGCTCGTTAAAGCTAATACAAACTCGTCTTCACGTATAAGATATCCCAAGTCATCCTTTTCAATGTTTGATTCCAGTCCTAGTGCTTCTAGTTCTTGTCCTGCATATAAATTCCCAAATAATCTTGCCATCTATTCACTTTTTCTGCATTTTCTATAATAATGTTGCCTTCCCGCAACCCGAATTATTTTTGCTTTAGGCTTTATATTCCTAAAATTCATTCTAATTAGTTTGTATGCTTGGTCTATCTTTCATACATCTATCTTAGTTTATACATTTATGCGCACTTCCTCAATCCATTGTACTTTAGATTATCTGCGTCTACAAATTACTTCCCTAATGCTTTGTATCTCTTGTTTCCCTGCATCGTCTAGTCTGTTTTACATTTTCGCCTTTCTTCTATTAAATTCAGAATATTCTTTGTTGCCTATGGGTTTTAATTTATTTTATTTTTTTTTATTTATACCCCAGAATATCTCTGTCTGCAGTGTATAATCTGGAGTTAATGTTACTCCATTTCGCTTGTAGTTGCCAAAAATGGCAGCGCAAGGACATTTTTTGAAAAATAATGTTTAAAAGCTACACAAACATTTCCTTAGTATCAGAATTAGAATCAGAATTAATGGAAGTGACTAAATTTGAGCCAACTCTGTATTTGCAATTCGAACCTGGTAAATATTATGGTTTACCTAAAATACACAAACCAGTCCTCGCCTTAAGACCTATCATCTCTACGGTGAATACACCCACCTATGGTATTGCTTCTTTCTTGGCTAAAATTCTTCAACTGGCTTTCCCTCTTGAGGGATATAATGTAAAAGATAGCTTACCGTTTGTATGGGAATTTAAGAATTTTCACCTTCCCAATGATCATAATCTTATTTCATTGGATGTAGCTTCTTTGTTCACTAATATTCCTTTACCTTTAGTCATGTCAATATGTTGACCAAACTGTCACAACATTTAATGATCTTAATAAACACCTTAAATTCACTTAAGAAATGGAAGTTGATGGCAAATTACCTTTTCTTGATGTTCTTGTCATCAGGGGCTCAGACAATCGTCTAATTTTTATTGGTACACTAAACCAACTAATTGTTGTAGGTACCTGGATCTTCATTCCAATCACTCTACACAACACAAAGTCAACACTGTGAAAGCCCGTCGTTATCGCATTGAGCATATATCATATCCTCAATTTATTAAGAAAAACAAGAAAATAGTGATAGACATTTTATTAAACAATGGTTATCCAAAAGGAATGTTACACAAGTTGATATACAGTAATTTTCTAAGTCTGAACACTACTAAAACAAACGTGACATATAAAAAACTGCCTTATATACAAACGTTATCTCCGTTGTTGGCAAGATTGCTTAAACAATCTAAGGTGGCTATCGTCTATGAATATAACAATTCCATCCAAAGTTTATTCACAAAGTTAAAGGATCGTACCCCAAAATTATTAACGAAGCATTTGGAATTATGACGTAGATAGATTATATTGTACATAAGCTGGAACTTGATTCGCGGTGATTCATTTGCGTTTTGTCAAGTAACATGTAAGAATTGAGATTTATTATACGGCGATTTATTCAATTTACGAGATTGACCATGTAACGCAAAATTGTATACTTTAAACGTGAAATTTATTCGTTTGAGTAGTTTCAAACATAAAAAAGCATCAAATCCAATTATTTGATGAACCAACATTGTTATGTAAAAATGCTATCAAGATTGAACGTTCTTCGATACAAAAGCTACTTTAAAGCAAATTAATTAAAAATGGAATATGCACTTTAAAAATTAATATATTAAATGGATATTTAAAAGGATCTGAATAATCTTAAACAATGAGATTTTAACGTCAACGAAGAAGTGGAATCAGGAGGTATTTCATATCATTAATCACGATGGAAATGAAAATTTTGATAAGCGCTATTGTTTTGCAAGTATAAAACTTTGGTTCTTTGTTTGTTAATTGATAAAAATAATTGAGTATTTTGTTATTTAAATTTAGAATAAGTTCTCATTTTATCATTTGTGAAGGAGATAATCTGAATTAAATTTCGAGGTCAGAATTCTTAGCATCTTGACCTTCAATAAATTATCCGTGACAGTTATTGGCGCAATCACATTCATGAACATGATAATAAAAGATCAGCAAATTATCCACATATTAATTAAGAAAGATTTTGTATCTGTTAGCAAAGATTAGGTAAAAATTTTAATTATTGTCTGTATGAATTCAAAAGGTAAATTGTTTTATAAATTGTTTTGTATGAAAGAATAATGTTTTTGAATGCATAGATGTTTCTTGAGATTGCTGTGTTTTTTTTCAATTTGTAATTTCCACATTAAAAACTTCCGTTGAGCTAGCTAGCCAGGCAAAGAAAAGAAAAGGAAAGTAAAAAATAATTTCAAATTTACAATTTGCTGTACCCTAGTCACAGCAATATATATATATATATATATATATATATATATATATTGCTATAATTATAGGGTAGTTTAGGGGTAGGTTAAGTCACAGGGGTCATAGAATAAATAAAAGAAACTTCCAGTTAACAAAAGAACATAATTACAGATATTATAAGAGTAAATAGGTCACTATGCATATTGTTAGTTGAGACCACACTGTATATAAAAGTACATGAGATTAAACGCATAAGAAATAGAAATATCCAAGAGTAGTTACGAGCTAAGATAAGATTTGAAAACGTAACGAAATGCATCAAAATTAAATCAACGGAAGACCTATATGAATTGGCTTGATAAATATCCAACAAGTGCGTTAAATATATCATCGTATACGCACGCTAAAATTATGCATTATTTGAATAAATCGTACGTGACATAAAGTATTACATTTGTTCAAAAATCCAATTTAACTAGGAAATAAATAAACACCAAATTTATTTCGGTTTAGATTAGAATAAGCAATCAACAATGAATACGTGACTTAATAAACGAAAATTCGTGGGATTTCTAAATTAAATATCATGGTATGTAAATGAATACGTGACAATTTAAGCATTCATCCAAATATTTGAACTATACAATTGGTAAAATTTCCCGGAATACACAAAAGATAAACGCAAAAGGTGTTGCCCCAACACGTGAATAAACGAATACAAAACAAGAGGTATGGCCTATAAATACGATTGAGCGACGAGTTTAGTATACATTTTAAACTGGGCTACGACGATACTCAGAAGCGCTAAATTATTTACGTAACCAGTCATACGAAAGTAAACGAAAATCATTTTCAAAAGTGTAAAAATTGTGCAAGTGTGAGCCGATCTATTATAGACGTAAGTAAAAACAACTTAGTAAAAATAAAGTTTCTAACATAAATAAAACAGGGCTCTGGTGAATTCTCTGGTTAATCACCTCCTGTTAAATTACTTACATGGTAAATGTTCTATTACTGTCTTGTTAATTACGGAGATGGAAAACCTTTTATTTACTGCTATACAAATTGGATCTTAAATTGGATTAACTTATGGAATTTTAAATAACGATTTGGATAGTATTTTGGTTTTGATGTCGACTTCCAAATTCGACTCTAAATATTCAGACTGGGCACAAAAACTCTTGGGGGATGCAGAGGAACTATAGGACCATTCCAGGTTAGCCATATCGATATAATTTATTACTGAAAACTGTTTTAATTCAAAATTTTTGGTACATGTAAAAGTCAACAAAACATTAGTTTCATTGATCAATTAATGAAAGGTAATAGGCATCTTGAAACGTTTCAAAAGGTCTCTAAATATAACAAAAGGCTCGTTTTGCTGGCTTCAATTTCTTAAATCTGGTATATGTAAATATTCTGAAAAAGGTAAGATTTTAAAAAGGTTGTAAATATTTAATCATTATATTGTGTATTGTAGAATTGCTTTATTTAACTGAATCAGCTAGTTGAGGCAAAGAAAATCCATAACTTAACATTTCACATCATAGGTGCTTGATTAATATAAAAGGGAGCATTATATTACACCCAATCGTGGAGCTGAAGAGATAACACAGCATTTTATGATAGACCCAATTGTGGGGCGGAAAGTAACACAGCAATATATATATATATATATATATATATATATAATATATACACACGCACACACAAACAAACAAATAAACACGCGCGCACGCACGCATGCACGCACGCACGCACGCGCGCATGCGCGCATATGCACAAGTACACGCAAACGCACACACGCACGCGCACAGAGGGTGTTTCAAGAGAAATAGTAAATATTTTAGGAGATTGGAGTATAGACAAATGGCAAAAAAAGTTCCATATAACATGTGTCCAATTTTTGTTGAGTACAGAACAGAATACAGCTATACATATGTAACCCAAACAAAAAGCAAATGAGACGTTCAAAGTTGATTTTCAAAACATTTCGCTACTGAGTTCATTGCATTTAGGTATACTGTATTGGTACACCGGACTATAGACGTATTTATCGATTGTCAACAGTAGTGTGTTGATGTGAAGTGAAAGGAAGAAGAGTTAATGAAAGAAAAAAATTCACGGGTTTAAAAAAAAATATGCTCAACACATGTTGTGGTGATCCTGCTAGATAGACAATTACATGTATATAAATAGCCCGCCTTCCAGCAGGCGGCAGTGGTGTAAACAATGAATAACAAAATTTAGTAGTGGGGAAGGATTTTGTGGTTATTCTGATCAATTTACTCTACTAAATTAAATTTAAAAGGCTGCACATTGACCTGCTACGTTACTTTGTATGCACTCTACATTAAGAATTCAATTCTTTAGAAACGACAGTATTAAAGCAAATAGGTTTTTGTGGCTTACGAATGCAGCGCTAATGACCGTAAGCTTTTTTAACATTTCTCGGGCGTTTAAATGAAATAGGTATGTAACGAGAACTAAAATTTCTTACAAAACCTTTTCCTGGCACAACAAGCACATGTACATGAAACTATGTCAGAAATCATCGGCAGTGTTGATATAGGATTGTTTTGTGCGGTCCGAATATAATACAGTTACTATGGTAACCTAGCTAGCTTAGGTCCGCTAAAACGATAAAAGTAATCAGAAATAATAAAACCATCAAAACTCGGCCAATAATAAACGATGGCTATAAAACAAAGTGGCAGCTGTATTCTGTATTTGATCGCAAACAAACGCAACACGGTTTCGATTTGAACGAATCGCGAATAAAATATGTGACTGAAGGCAAATTGCAATGTTGTGATATTGGCGTTAATAGATGAACCCACAGAAAAGTTAATAACATTTATATTTAGTTTGTACACTGAAAGCGCATTAACTATAATTACGTTGTTCGCAGGAATGTGCAAGTAAATTACTTTAGGTGACACCATATCTATATAGAAAAATTTATTTTTAGCGGACAAGGGTTACAAAAGTTGTATATCATTGTTTCGGATTATACATGCGACAAATGCTACAAAATTAGTGCATAGAAAGAATATGAATTCGGCTAAAAAATTTAATATTTAACTTTGATACAAAAACCATGTAGTTTCCTCTTTTAATTGTTCAACTGCCCAGTTCTTCACCCACAATTTATCTGTCCCCAAAAGTCTAAAATCATACTGTAACAAAAACTGTATTTGCAGTAACAACAGTTCATTATTTTCAAACTGATTATGCAGCTTTTTCAGCAACTCTTGGTTAACAATAAAATTTCTAAAAACTGTCCCAACGATTTATTTTTAGGGCTTTTGCTAACAGTACAAGTATTTCCTTCTTAACACTAGGATGCTATCTTCTTAATCAACTTAATCTCGAAGCACTACAATTAACTATTCAAGCACTAATTAATTGATATAACCAGTACAGTAATTTATATGAACAGTTACTTATATCATATATGTACGACTATCAAAGATTTAATTAGAACTAACTTCAGAACTGACCTGCAATATCTACGATCAAAAATTTATATACATTTCGATTGTTCTAGAATTACTCTAACTCATACTAGAATTATACAAATAACATTCTCGAATGTGCTTATTGCAATCTAAATAACTCTTAAACACAAAACTCGTGTACCTGTCAATCAAAATTCATCCGAAAAGTGTAACGCCGCGAGGAAGTATCAATCATCTTTTGTGTACAAATACTTCGTTTCGTACTGATGTATTATTCTTAGACTAAGCGCCGCTACAATATACAGTTGACGATGATATAATGTAACAATTTTTTATAAATAAAAAAATGAAAAATCCCTAAAATTACTTAATTGCAATCCTAAATAAGTTTGCATATTCATAATGAATGATTTAATTCCAGATGAAACACAATACACAAACCGTTATTTCCTATTAATTCTATTGCAAGGTTAAACTCCATACTTCGTTGCTATAACAAATTATAAACTTCAGGTATTTGAAAACTTGTTGTGAAAGTCATTAAAACTTGAAAGTATTCGTTTAAAATAGCACTGTCTCATTAGGAATTGTAAGTAAATACTTTATTATTCTCAAATATATCAAGGTTTCTAAGTTGTTTCACAAACACGGCGGTCCGCCCTAGCTTTGTTAAGTCTCTGTCGTCATTGACATAAATTCCGTGTTCTCAAGGACAAATCGTTCTTATAAACCGTTAGGGTAATATTATCATTTCCATTCCCTCCTAAGAGAAGTTTGTAACAGGGTCGTTGATGCGCAAAATGTAAGGACTATAATACCGTTTTCCACTTCAGAGATATCGGTCTGAAGTAGTTTGCTCTGTTACACGAAAATGGGCCGCTGATGAATCCTGCACCACAGCAGAGTAGTTACGTAGGGATGATCATCTACAACTTGCTATTAAGGGTGAGTGCTTTATTCTGTTGCCGAATTCGTCAAAATATTTATGAAAAATCGGTTGTAATAACAACTTCCCTTAAAGCTTGAGTCGACAATACCATCGAAAACTGAACTAGAAATAAAACTAAAATCATTTCAGTTCATAGAATTCTTTTCGTAAAACAAATATTGTATTTAAAATTTCATTCCTTTTTTGGTTTTAAATAGTTTGTTAAAAGAAAATAACTTAAGTAAATTCCTACTTAAAATATGTAACAATTAGAGCTTTCTCATTTGCGGGACGCCGGTCTAAAAAATTGTGTTAAAAGGTTTCTTTGTGTAATGATTTACAACATAGTATTCCTCTTTTTTAATTTGAAATTTGGCTAATCTGAACATGTAAATAAAATTCCAGATCTGGCAGACAGTTTTTAACTTGGTTTCTAAATTTTTGTTTAACTAAAATATAATCTATTTGGTATCTAGCCCTATCACCTGGCGCTTTCCAGGTACATCTTATTCTAACATGTTGTTCGATTAGGGTGTTTACAGTTACTAATCTATGTTCCTGGTAAAACTCAACTAATCTTTCTTCTCTATCATTTCGTCTACCATACCCAAATTTTCCTACCATTTTTCCCTCATTACCTGCTCCCACTGACGCATTAGAATCGCCCATAACTATTAAATTCTCATCTCCCTTTACTTTTCTAACTATACTATTTATATCCTCGTATACATTTTCTACCCTCATTCTCGTATTGAGTTGTTGGCATGTAAACCTGTACTAAAACAGTGTCTGTGGGTTTCGTATTCAATCTAACCATAATTATTCTATCACTAAATTGTAAGTACTCTTTATCTTTACGTCCTAATCTTTTATCTAACACTATTAATACCCTGCCTGTCTGATTAGTTGAAGAAGTTGTAATTATGCTATAATTATCTTTCCAAAAGTCATTACTATCTGGCCATCTCACCTCACTAATACCTAAAATGTTCAACTTTCCTTTTCTCATTTCGACTAATAAATTCGTTAACTTATCTACTTTAGGTAATGACCTTATATTCCAAGTAACTATCACTAAATCGAACCGTTGTTTTAAATTCTTACGATGATAAGCCCCAAGTATCTCCTCCCGGAGATCCGAATGAGGGGGTATTTTACCTCCGGACAAGAATTTTACTTGTGAGCTTTCCATCATACATAGTTCGTGTTTTGGTCACGCATACCTGGGAAATATTGTGGTAGGTTCCCATATCTTTCCACAACGCAGTTTTTAAATATTTTAACAAAAATCCGTATCTGTCACGGCCAACCCCCAACAACCTTGTAAATTATTAAGGATCACCCGAGACCAACTGACTCTCCTCCTATATCCAGGTTGATATAGTCGAAACCATGAAAGAAGTCGTCTGCGTCATCACTTGTATTCGTACGAATTAAGTTGAAAATTTTAGTCAATGTAGCATCTAGTTCATAAATACTTAATAAATATTCCAATTCAGAAGTTTCCGTCAAGCTTCGCGCATCTGCAAAGCGTAATGAAGCATGGTTGACAAAAATATTTTATTTTCATAGAAGTAGTTGCTTTAACTATTTTTAAATTAGCGTCTTCTTGTTTTACGAGTTTAATCAATTCAATTAAAATAAAACGCATTTTTATAAATTGAGTTACATATATTGATCTGAATAGTAACGTACAATAACTACAATATAAACTATTTACGGCAGCTACATTAAATCTATCTCGGTATGATAACTTTGGCAACCGCGCTTTATGGAAAAATTAACATTTTGTCTTGTTTACGTTCTAAAAAAATGACAAGTGACATTTTTACACCAAACATTTAATTTTCATTAATTCATTTCATTAATTCCATTTATAAAAAATCAAGAAAGATATACTATTTTAAAGGAAAAGCTTAATTTTACCAAAGGTTAACCTGTTAAGTATATAAAGTTCAAAACATACGGACATATACTATTCTCTGTCGTTGTCCCAGATGAATATGTTCACGTATGTCTTTATTTAAAATACGTACAAATAGTATTACTATCTTTATGATATATATACTAGGTTATCATAAAGTAAGGGATATATTTTAAATCATTACAACTTTTTAATAAATTAAGTTAGTAACATAAAATAAACGAAATCTAGTTGCTTAATGAATGGGATTTTACCGTATCTATGAGAAACAAAAGCGTTGTCATAACAATTGTTGCCACTAGTGTCAAAACGAAATTATTCAATTTGAAGTTTTATTTTGAAATTAAAACTCTAGTAAACGTTGAGTTCAAACGACTCAACTGTAATAACATGGATTTACAAACAAGAATTGGTTTAGTTCAGTGCTATTATGAATCCGGCAAAAATTACACCGCTGGATTACGAAGATTTCGCACGAGAATGGGTTTGAGAGCGGGACCCTGTCAAATGAAAGCGTACCGCAATTTGATACAAAAATTTGAAAGAACAGGGTCTGTAACTGACTTACCAAGATCAGGAAGACCAATAATTAGTGATGTCCAAGTTGCAGAGGTTCTTCATGAAAATCAAGACATAGCCAGAAGCAATTCACTCGCAATCAGCAGTGCAAATGCGATATCCAAGCGATTGCAAATGCCGTATACCACGGTTTTGAAAATTTTACGCAAAATTGTATCCATATAAACTGAAAATGCTGTTTGAATTAAAGGACGCAGATTTGGCTACTAGGTACGATTTTTCTTTGCGAGTAATGGCTCAGATGGAAATTGAACCCGAATTGTTATCCCGTATTTTATGGACAGATGAGGCACATTTTACTCTGAATAGTGGAGTCAATACTCAAAACTGTAGAATCTGGTCTGCAGAAAATTCGCAACAAATTGTTTAAAAAGGTCTTCATGACAAGAAAGTCACCGTTTGGTGCGGTTTTACAGCTGATTTTATTATTGGTCCGTATTTCTTCGAGGAAATGCAGAATGGACAAGCCGTATCTGTAACTGTAAATGGTGAACGATACTTGCAAATGTTACAAAATTATGTTATTCCACAGCTGCAAAACGAGCACTACGGAATTGAAAACATCATTTTTATGCAGGATGGAGCCCCCCGCACATTTTTCGACCAGTCAAAGAATTGTTAACCGACGTTTTTCAAGGTCGCGTGTTAAGCAGACATTTTGTAAATTCATGGCCACCAAGATCACCTGATCTAAACCCAGCGGATTACTGGCTGTGGGGTTATTTAAAAAGTTTAGTGTTTAGAAGACGAACAACTACGCTACAAGAATTAAAAGACAGTATTACGGAGCAAATTGGTACAATTCAACCAGAAATGTTACGAAATGCTGTGTACAATTTGGAGGTAAGGATGGTGATCTTACAACAACAAAATGGAGGTCATATTGAGCAATTGCCGTAACCTGTTTTGGGCATACTAAATCCCATTTCATAAGCAATTAGATTTTATTTATTTCTTGTTATTAACTTAATTTGTTAAAAAGTTATCATAATTTAAAATATATCCCTTACTTTATGATAACCTGATATATATATATATATATATATATATATATATATATAATTTTTGTAGTTTTTCGAACGGAAGTAATATAAATATAGTTATTATGTTTTTTGGGATACACTCGTTCGTAAAATAACAACTATCGTGTCAAATTGTAATTTATGCTCTGACGTTTCGGCATGACATTTGTGCCTTATTCATAGACTGAAAATTGATGAAGATAGTGATTACAATATTTTAACAAGGTATAACTAAACTACTTACACAATTACTAATGACTAAAGTTGTAAATACATGTACTAATTAATGACATAACTATGAGTGATTGAAAAATAAAAATTGCATGAAATCAATTTTTCAAAGATGACTATTTCTAATAATTTAAAATCGTAGCTCTGCTGTAGGGATGTTAAAAGGAGGTACAATATGTAGATGTTATTTCTGGTATTTTTGAAATAGTAACGAACAAGATGATTGGAAGGCGACTATATTATGGATAATTTTAAGGAGATGCAAATAATCTAATGTGTCTGTCTGCGGAAATGGTTATCGTTGAATTTGTAAAGCGCTGAATACACTACACTCAGGTTATTTGTGTCATGTTTATTGTTGATAGGATTTGATTGTTGTTTAATGTAAAAAGATTCTAAGAATAGCCTCTTATGGTAGTTGCTTTCAACATCTAGAATTTTGGTATCAACTACCATAAGAGGCTATTCTTAGAATCTTTTTACATTAAACAACAATCAAATTCTCAGAGCATAAATTACAATTTGACACGATAGTTGTTATTTTACGAACGAGTGTATCCCAAAAAACATAATAACTATATTTTTATATATATATTACTCATATTTAGACCAGGGTAGAAAATTAAATAATCACATCAAATAATTTTAATCACCGTGTATAATGAATATTATTAGATAATACGCGTTATTAAAACCGTGAAGCATAAAAATTTATTAGTTTCAGTAAAAATAAGAAATTTAAACCATGTACAAGACGCTTTATATCAAAAGAAACAGTATTAAAAAGCTCTGCGTGTAATGTAATTATTCCTAAACAAATGGAAATTACGTGCAAAATTTATATTAATTAACCCTATTTCAAGTAACCGGTATTGAACAAAACGTACAGATAATATCTATAGAAACTTGTAAAAACTCAATAAAATGCAAATCCTAGAAGTGTTAGTTAGAAGTAGGATGTTTGAACACACCTGCGTATTTTAAAGGCAATTTCAGTTTAATTTGTTTAGATAAACATGTCGATTCTAAGGATATTGGAAACGGTCAGATGCTTTAGCACGAAATACAAAACAGGGTTTATTTAAAAAGCTCTGAGAATTAATATTATTTTGAACACCTGCGTAGTTTAAATATCACGTACGGCGAAAATTGTGTAGATAACAAATGGTTTCAAAGAATCTTGGAGAAACCGGGGCTTAATATTCACGAGAAGGTGCGATACGGGGTTATTAAACCCAGATAGTCCACATGGACTAAAATATAATCGATAATAAAGAATATCAATTTGCACCAATACGAACAGGTTAGAAAAGGAAAGAGAAAATGCGTCAAGCAAAGACACATATAGTAAAGGCGTGATTTAAGCAACGTCACGAGGGTCACAATTGGTTGAAAATAGGATGCAAATATCAGAGGTAGAAACAACGATTTCTGTACAAAATTAATTAGTTTTTCTCGGACATGTTTGCGTGCCGTGTGAGAATTTCTGAGATTTAAATGGGGCGAGTGAAAATTCGTAAAACCGACGCGCGAGCGACGGACTGGGAACATAGAATGAGAAATTCTTAAGAATTGTCTGTTTTGAGGACAAAAGCGACGTGCCGGCTATTCGCTATATATACCGGTGGTAATATGAATTTCGGCCTCTTAGACTTTTGACTATTCGATGCGTTAAAAGCTCTTACATCCGCGACTTGATTCAAGATGTTAAACAGTGCATTTTAGTTTGATAAAATAATTTAAAATTTTGCTGGTATATTTTAGTGATTCAAAATAGTTTGTTATTTACGTGCTAACATGAATGTACTTCAGTGCACTTAGATACAAGGTAATAAAATTTAGTATCACTGTACCAATTAGCAAAATTTACGACGACAAATGTATACATAAAAGTAGGCAGTTTTGACGTATATTGGTGAAAGACGCATGAATTTCTCTGCTATTTTTCGGGGGTGTTAATAATTAAATGGTTCAAATACGTGTCTGGATCCACGAAACAAGGGTCAGATATACACAGATGAGTTCCGGAAAAGCCCAGAAACAACTTTAAATAAATGGTGATGGAGAAAATTTTAAAAGCGTTGAGAATTAGAAGCCGTAAATATAATCCTGTTGGAATGGTGTGATTAACTAAAGGGACGATGTACATTGAAGCTACGAGGACAGTAACCTTCAGGTAAATTATACTATTTTGTTTGACATTTTGTGTGTGTTGAATAACTTTATAATTGATTTACTTTAAATGGACATTAGTGAAATTGTACTAACCATAAAATTTTAATTTTAAGGTGAAATTTGCTTGTTTAAGTAGAAAGGGTATTTAGTATTGATGTTCTGGATTATGATAAAAATATGGGTATGTCTTTGAGCTCAATTAGACGAACCTGGTTAATTAACGTAAAGGGTGGTAGATGCTCCTTTGTACTCTGCATATATTGTTATAGTAATTAGTAGGCATCCTATAAGGACTTTAATTCTGGATGCACATTAAAATGATAATAAATTTAATTTTGAAATTTTCCGATATTAAAATTTATGCTGAATATTAATTTTGAAATTTTAATGTATTGTGAATATTGATGTAAATAGAGTTGACGGTGATGTTTGTGGTAGGAATGTGTTTGTTTTTTATGTATGAGGATGAAAGCTATCTAGAGGAGCAGCCGAGGCGATTAACAGAAGAAAATCAACAGACCAGGTAATTCAAGAGGTTTCACAGCAATATATATATATATATATATATATATATATATATATATATATATATATATATATATGTTCATGAAGTGACGGTCGTCACTTTGTTAGTATAAAATATAATTAAGGGGTTTCGACCCCTTAATTATATTTTAAGTATATATATATTCTTATGCTGCCCCCCACACTCTTTCTGTGTTGCGCGCCTTTTTTAATTAATTTTATGATTTTATATGATGTGCAAATACTTATTTCACTATTTTAGCAACGTTTGGTTGGTTAATTAAATCAAAATTGTTTTTAATATGCCTCGACTATATGAACTCTTTCTTCTCAGGGTATCCACCTACTTACCGTGGGTTCAGTGGTAAGTAGATGTGCAATGCCCAACCAAACTGCACTATCTTTTGTTTTAGTACCTTTTTTAGAATTTACTTGTGTATATGCCAAATTTTATGTGATCCACGTAGCCTTGTGCCAAATTAATTGATACCACAAAATACTGACTTTGACGTTATAATACACTGTACTCACCTGAATTATACGTCGTTACTGGCCTCTCTTAATGCTGGCTCAAAATCCTTTTCGCCGTATGCGCCTTCACAAGGTTTCACTCTCACTTTGAACTGCCCTCTAGCCTCCAGGTAACTTTTCTTTAATTTTGTTGCGCCCAAATCTAAAATAAATATAACCCGAATTTAGAATTTAAAATACCCTTTTTATCTACTTCCCCTGCGGTAATTCTTCCGTAGTAATTTCTTCCTTGAATTGTACACTTCCACTTGCTATTCTTACGCTGCTTTCTAATTCTGCTCCTCTCGTTCACTCGTTCCAAATCTATGCTCGTTCCTATTAACCACTCAATCCAAATCTATCCTCGTTCCTGTTTACCACTCAATCCAAATCTATCTTCGTTCCTGTTTACCACTCAATGCCCCGCTACATATAAATCCATATCCAAATCAATCCTTATATTCTTCACTCTTATGTTTCTCACTCGATGCCTTCTACCTATATAATCTCGTTCTAATCCAATCTTATTATGCGCCGGTTCGCTGTCGCACTAATTCCAATATTTACTTTTAATCGTCGCCGCTATTAATTCTTTATACACTGATGCTTCTCTTTACTCCTTCTTTATAAATCAAACTCTTGCAATTCAAACACATTTATTTACTCTTCCAAAAATATTTATACAATTTAGCGCAGTTTTATAAAACACGTCTTTTCACAAAAATAATTCGAAATCAACTCTCTTTGTTTACTATCCTAGGTGATAATTACAACATTTTCTGCCTACTCGCTATTACATATTATATAAAATAAAACCATCCAATAACATTTTTTCACTGAGTTTGTGTCACAAATACCTTAAATCTTGTCTTTTACACTTTCCTATTTTATACATAATATTCTTTCATTGGTCCTAAATGTTTCACAACCCTTCAATCACATTTGACACTGCTATTACTTATAATTTTGAGATTACATGTTTGTCCAAAAGTTGATTCTAGTAAAATAAAAGCCAAAATAATTCACATGAACCTGGATCTACGTGGTTAATAGTGGACAACCATAGACGCATCCGGTTTTCGGTTGGCAAATGTACGTTCAATGGCCTATTAAATTATAACTCAGTATAAAACCTTGAGCACTGTGTATTTTATCACGTCATCAAGTCATTATAATTTACGTCTTGGCACTTACATTTCAACTAACATTTTAAATACTTTAACGTATGTGTCGTACTGTCTGCGTATAATGTTGTGCCATTTTTCTGCGTTACCTGTCAAAGTTGCCCCAACGATCTGTAATTTCGTCCTTTCATTCTCGGTCTCTACGATTTCGTCCAGTCTGTCCAAAAATCCCATAGGTTGTTCAGTCCTTCGTCCTTCAAATTTTGGTAACGCGTCCCGGTTCAATTTTATATGCTGTCCGTAGTCTAGTCCTGCGCGTCTCCTTTCTAGGTCGTCCAACTTGTCCTGTATTTGTCTTACTTCAATTCCGACCCTGTTTTCTAATATCGTCGCGTTGTCTACAAGTTTTGCGTCCAGTTGTGTCCTAACGTTCACATTTTCGTTCTGTAGTGTTTCTAATGTCTGTCCTAAATTTCTGTATTTTGTCGTATGCCTTTTGTCACATGTCTGTATTTCATTGTTTACCGTCGAAAATCCGCTGATCATCGTCTCCTCGACTGTCTCCACGCGTGTCTTTATTTCCGATCGTAGGTCCGTCCTTGTTGCGTTCAAGTCTCCCTGAAACTGTACCCGTGTGTTTTCTAGCTTGTCGTCAACTCGGTCTACCTTTTCTTGTACTTCTGTCCTTAGTTCGTCCTTTACGTTTTGTATCGACGTGAGTAGATAGTCCTGTGTGTAGTCTAATTTTGCCGTCAGTTCGGCGTGCGCTGACCTAAACTCATTCCTTAGTTCGGTGTGTGAATCTGTAATCTTGTCAGTTAAATTCGTATGTGAATCTACAATTTTGTCAGTTAAATTCGTATGTGAATCTACAATTTTTTTAGTTAGTTCAGTTTTTAATTCTGTCTGTGATTCCGTAATTTTGTTAGTTAGATCCGTATTTAATTTTGTGTGTGACTCTACCATTTTGTCTTGCAAACTCATCAGGAATCGCATTATATCCTGGTTTCCGGCGGTTTCTGCTACCTTGACCTCCTGTACCGTCGCCTGGTCCGTTTCCATGTCGATCACCTTCGGATCTATCTGCCTCACCTCCGTCTCCTGGATATCTCCCTCTGCGTCTAACTCCACGTCTTGTGTCCTGAATTCCGCGTCAACTCCGTATATTCTTCCTGATCTCGTAATCCGTTTCGTGTCCGCGTCCGTCATCTCTGCTACCTATTTTTGAGCTCCTTTTTCTGAAAAAATATAAACTTACGGGCCCCACCCAATCTCGGGATCCCGTATCCTACTACTATTTCTGTCTAGCCTTCGATCTATCTAGCTTTTTATCTAGCCCCACGTTGGGTTTGCCACCTTCTTATGCTGCCCCCCACACTCTTTCTGTGTTGCGCGCCTTTTTTAATTAATTTTATGATTTTATATGATGTGCAAGTACTTATTTCACTCCACGTATTTTAGCAACGTTTGGTTGGTTAATTAAATCAAAATTGTTTTTAATATGCCTCGACTATATGAACTCTTTCTTCTCAGGGTAACCTACTTACCGTGGGTTCAGTGGTAAGTAGATGTGCAATGCCCAACCAAACTGCACTATCTTTTGTTTTAGTACCTTTTTTAGAATTTACTTGTGTATATGCCAAATTTTATGTGATCCACGTAGCCTTGTGCCAAATTAATTGATACCACAAAATACTGACTTTGACGTTATAATACACTGTACTCATCTGAATTATACGTCGTTACTGGCCTCTCTTAATGCTGGCTCAAAATCCTTTTCGCCGTATGCGCCTTCACAAGGTTTCACTCTCACTTTGAACTGCCATCTAGCCTCCAGGTAACTTTTCTTTAATTTTGTTGCGCCCAAAATTTAAAATACCCTTTTTATCTACTTCCCCTGCGCTAATTCTTCCGTAGTAATTTCTTCCTTGAATTGTACACTTCCACTTGCTATTCTTACGCTGCTTTCTAATTCTGATCCTCTCGTTCACTCGTTCCAAATCTATGCTCGTTCCTATTAACCACTCAATCCAAATCTATCCTCGTTCCTGTTTACCACTCAATCCAAATCTATCTTCGTTCCTGTTTACCACTCAATGCCCCGCTACATATAAATCCATATCCAAATCAATCCTTATATTCTTCACTCTTATGTTTCTCACTCGATGCCTTCTACCTATATAATCTCGTTCTAATCCAATCTTATTATCCGCCAGTTCGCTGTCGCACTAATTCCAATATTTACTTTTAATCGTCGCCGCTATTAATTCTTTATACACTGATGCTTCTCTTTACTCCTTCTTTATAAATCAAACTCTTGCAATTCAAACACATTTATTTACTCTTCCAAAAATATTTATACAATTTAGCGCAGTTTTATAAAACACGTCTTTTCACAAAAATAATTCGAAATCAACTCGCTTTGTTTACTATCCTAGGTGATAATTACAACATTTTCTGCCTACTCGCTATTACATATTATATAAAATAAAACCATCCAATAACATTTTATCACTGAGTTTGTGTCACAAATACCTTAAATCTTGTCTTTTACACTTTCCTATTTTATACATAATATTCTTTCATTGGTCCTAAATGTTTCACAACCCTTCAATCACATTTGACACTGCTATTACTTATAATTTTGAGATTACATGTTTGTCCAAAAGTTGATTCTAGTAAAATAAAAGCCAAAATAATTCACACATGAACCTGGATCTACGTGGTTAATAGTGGACAACCATAGACGCATCCGGTTTTCGGTTGGCAAATGTACGTTCAATGGCCTATTAAATTATAACTCAGTATAAAACCTTGAGCACTGTGTATTTTATCACGTCATCAAGTCATTATAATTTACGTCTTGGCACTTACATTTCAACTAACATTTTAAATATATATATATATATATATATATATATATATATATATATTAGTTAAGCTTTTAAATAATCTTAAACATATGTTTTGAATTGAGTTAGACTCTTATGACGTAGAGGACTTCTTTTGTGGTTCCTACTATATATAAATCACATTTCGCCTTTAACATTATGAAACTTCCAAACGTTGATATACACGAGGGCGCCAGGAAACAATCGACTTCGTGAATTTTAAATAATAAATATAACGAATCGCCAAGTGTTATCTCTAAAATGCGAAAAATACGTTACAAAAATCGTATAGAATATTCGACTCACAAGCTATGTTAAATGTAAATCAATAAATGCTTTAAATTAAGTACTAAAATATGAGGGAAGCACAATTATAGCATGAGTGAAAGCGTTTGTATTTTGACGATGCTTCACATGTATATACATACAAGCGAGCAAATGCACGCACGCATGCACGTGCACGCACACAGCACTAGCAAATATATCCACATACACACGAACACATGCACGATAATGCTCATTCATAAGAAACTATCGAAAATGTACAAAAACTTTTCCTGGAATATTATAATAAATCGGCATTATAGTTATAATCTGTAGCTATATAATTTTCATCTGTTTAGGCAATTACATGAAATAATACTAGACGCAAAAAACTGAATTCAAAATTCTACTGTCAAAGCTGTGCAATTGTGACTACCTTATCTAAAAGCTTTTTATGAAGCAGGGATCATATTACTATTATATAGGTAGTAAAAGCATCTTGCAATAGAAAGAGCTACGCCGAAAATAAGTGTTAAATTTACAACGTTTTGATTTGTTTTCTTCATATCTCGTACATTGATAAAATAATAGACAAAAGTTTTTGTGACAATTTTTATACTTAGCTAATCTTAGTTATCCACCAACCCCTATTATTTCCATTAGAATGTTCAGGTGGATTAATACAAACTGAAATAAAGCAAAAGCAAAACATAATAACAACTGTTTGTAGTGAAAGTTTTACAGTATTGCACTTCTGAACAACATAGTTTATACAAGAACCCACATAAAAGCACTTACAGAACTGTTTAATTCCTATGCAAATAATTCTTTTATCTTTTCGATAATTGATAATGAATCGTTGATTTGCGATTATAAAGAAAGTTATACAAGATGCGGCAAGCCTTTTAGTAATTCCGTTAACATTCGAAGCGGCTCATATAAAGAAGACCGTGTCGGGTGTCACCCGTATGCGCACATACGGGTATTATATTAAATTTGACGGCGTTGAGAGTCGACACCTGCTGCTGTAGGTTTGCAAACCTTGCTGAACCGTCGCATAGAAAGACGAAGCTTTTCGAAGAATGTAATCGAATAGACGTAACCTTATATAATATAGAGAGCATTTTAGTTTTTATACATAGAAGGAATACAAAATTTTTCCTCAGAAAAAAAGGTACAAATAGGGTGAAAGTAGATGTACTCGTAAACAAGTGTTTATTTTTTAGGAAAATTACTAAATTTGGCATAAATTCGATTTTAATATTTATTGCTATCGTATTTACTTAGTACAAAAGGATTTAAAAAAATCAATCTTTTATACCCTGTGGTAGAATTTTATAAACACGATAATGCAGCCTCAAAACAGACCCCTGCTTTGTCACTTTATTCTCATATAAAACGATATAATTATCGACTATGTGTAAAATGAAATTTCTGACAGAAAAATTCTGTAAAACAAATATGTCCACACAAGTACTAAAATTATTAAAGCAATTATGCTTTAGAGTTATAAAGTTTAAATACCTCTAGTTGCTTCACCTTAAAACAATAATTTAGCATTCAGTAATAAACGTAACTGCGATAATATTACAACGTCCTTTATACAACGTATTTAATTACCAGGGTAAGGATACTTCCTAATTTCTTAATAACTAATAACAAGAAGGTACTCTAAATACGTTTATAAAATTACAAAGTTAAAATGTTCATTAATTGGAGATAGGTGGTTGTTTCAAAATTGTAGGACCGTAGCTACCTTAGACACCACCGAAATCTATGTCATTTTAAGTAGTTCCTAATGGAAATTCTAAAACTTTATTAGTAATATGTATGTTCCTAAATTAATATGTCCTTTTCCAAAATGGGTTCGGATTCGGAAAAATAAATTTAAACTGCACATTAAAATTACTATCTAACGTGGATTTTTACAAAGCATTAACTTGAACCAAAAACGGGCATTGCCATTTTCTGAGTTGCCACAATTAGCGTGTGAACATGCTCCATGATACGTCATAGGCTCCAACTTTTTACATTATTAATCAAAACATACGAATCATAGAACTGCTATAACTTAGAATAAAAGTAGCCATAATATCATTTCTAACTATTAGAGCACAACCATAATGAATTTGATAACTTGAGTATGAACAATCTAAGATTACAGGGTAAAATAAAATAATCCTTCCTTAGATCAAAAATGCATGTAAACTAAAATTGTATTTAAAAGAAATAATCTTAACTCTATTGGTGGGGAGTTACTACTACAGAAACTATTAAAACGAAATATGATTAAACATTTCAAAGAAATGGTACAAAACTAACTAATTCAAAAGAATATTTTTAGAAAGTGAGCTATATTTATAGAAATCAAATCATTAAATAAAAAAGTGCATTGATAATCCGAGCAGTATATATTCGTACCCTTTAAACTTTAAAGAAAAATATAAAGAGCAACAAGTCTAAGAATTGATCATACATGTGTATTTCCATCAGTACATCTACCAATTAAAAGCACACACACACACGCACACACACACAAAAGCACTCACATAAACAAACACACAACACACACACACACACACACACACACACACACACACTACGCCCACATGCACATGCAACTTACGCACACTCACTTATTTCTTTACAAAAGAAAATACACACAACACCAAAACATAATTATAAATAATTTTCTTGTAGTTTTGTAAATAGTAGGGGAGGACAACATTAAGCTAGACTGCTTTTCTCAAACGCTGCATAGAACTGACATAAACAGAAAAACATACATCAAGACGTAAATTACTTACTCTGATTTACATTAAAATAAGCGGAAGGTAAAATTAATTAAAAAGATTTACATGATATAACAAGATAAATATATATTAACAGATTAAAAATTACCAACAGGCACAATTGGATTTAATGAAAGTTCAAAGCAGAAAAAGAAAGTAGTTTTACATATGTACCGATAATAAAATGGATACGTTTTAAAAATGATTTTGGTTGGTGTACTTAGAGTATTACTGAAAATATTTGATATTAATTACTTGAACGATGTTTGAATTGATTAATACTATATAATGCAGAGTAGATGTTATAAACTTTGACGACATACATTTTGTTGTTTATTGAATTCAACTCTTTAGTGATATAGAAAGATTCTACGAACAAACTTGTCTCACACTTATGTTCACTGTCAAGGTGATGATTTCATTAAACAAAGGTGCATGCATGGATGCATATGCATGCGAGGATAAAGTGCACTTATTCGAGTCCCTTACAATCACTTATATGCTGGGTTAGGCGACTATTTAACCATTGGCTGGTATGTCCAATATAACAACTGTTACAGCTACACTTTGTTACGTTCCAATTTTGTATTAAAATTTCCCTGGTTAACTCACATCCCTTTTGCTTTAAAACGAAAATGTATTCGATAAATTAAATAGTCTATGCCTGGTTTTAGGTATCCGGTAATCTGTTAAATCCTTCAACTTAATTAATAATAAATACGCTTTTGACAAGTTTTCATTTTAAACTTATTTATTTTGAAACGACAAGTTGCTACTTACTATGACGTAGTCGGAAGAAAACGTAAATATACCAGGCTAACTACCAATGCGGAGAAGGGAGGGATTCCTAGCAACACAAAAATAATACATCGCCAACGATTTTCTATATACAATAAAAACAAACACAAATATGTAAATTTCTATCGAAACAGCAAAACAAAATTAACTAAGGTTACTATTTAATAAACACTTTTACTCTATGGACAAATTTAATAATGGTTCCACAAAGTGCGCAATTCGTAGCTAACATGCCATAAATCTAATAAGTACCAAAAGAATAACGCTGATACTTTCGTATAAGCGGATGGATTAATGAAAAAGAAAACATAAATTTAGAAACATCTCTAGTAAAGATTTTATCCTACCAAGCGTTTGTTATAACTCTAATCAGTAAAAAAAAAGGAAACTGCTGATACTTTCGTATAAGCAGATGGGTTAAGTACAAAAAGCAAAAGCATTGAAGTTCGAAACTTTTCTAGTAGGGATTTTATCAGAACAAACATTAGCGTATCTAATTTCAAATTGGGTTTATCCCTGGGTATGTTAGAAAAGGAAAACAAGTCACATACATGTGTCGGAATACTTATCTTGTCAGCCCTCGGAAGCGAATTGACACAGCATTGCCGCGGTAGTCAGCAACAACCAGCAACGGCGGTCTACATGCAATAGTAGTTGATCTACATCAAGGAATAATCGGGCTACGCAACAAGCATTTAGCCTCCAGCTAAGAGCTAAAAGAACAGGAAAATATTACTAATATTAACAACTCAGGAGCGCTTACGAATCCACACCATATCTACACATTTGATAGAGGAGAAATGTGCATCGCTCTTGGAGTAATAGAACGAATAGTTTTTACAAGTGCATCAACGCACCAGCTGCAAAATCAAAATTTAAAAAGGAGTTCAAAATAACACGAACTCGAAAAGCAGACATCCGCGTTATAGAAACGCAATTGAAACTGGAAAACACGGTTTTACCAGAGAATAATAGGATATATTATTTCGACAAATCTTTAGATAGGAAACCCATTAGAACGCAATTATACGCTACCTAAAGGTTTAACAAATTGAAGGTTACCTAAAACAGGGCATAGACTACTTAATTATAGCATAAACTTGTCGTTTCGAAATAAATAAGTTCAAAATGAAAATTTGTAGAAAGTAGATTTATTGCAGAAAAATAAAATATACAGAATGTAAACTATTTAATTGTAGCATAAACTTGTTTTTAAAGCAAAAGAGATTTGAGTTGAAAAGTATTAAACAGCGTATTTATTATTAATTAAGTTGACAGATGTGAGAATAGCAACGCAGTTGATATAACAAAATTATCGTAAAGTGGACTTATGAATTAACAAGGGAAATTTCTAAAGCAAAATTGGAACGTAACAAAGTTTATGTTACAATTAAATAGGTTATATCCTGTTTAAGCTACCTGTTATCTTGGTATACATTACGACCGCATATATTGGTTTTCTCTATTGTTCCCATGTAAAGACTGGTTGAAATAAGATCGCGCACTATCCGATAAAACCCGGGTTTTCCCGTTTCAATCGTGCTTCAATAAGCGAGGGTTTGTAGTTCGAATTTGTGTTAGTTGAACCATTGTTGAATTTAATTCTACAGCTTGTACGTTGAAATATTTTCTACAGTATTCGTCACCGTATTTTAAAAGCAATGCACGTTTGTTTTTTTTTCTCTTCGACAACTAGGAAGAGTCTTGCGTGTATTGATGAGTCTCCCCACGCGTACCCATTCTAATCAGATTCTTTTTTTATTTTCTTTAGCTGGAGGTCAAATGGGTTCTTTCTTTCTGTAGACCAACTGCTTTTGTCTATAGACCAACTGCTTTTGTCCGTAGACCGCTGCTGCAGTTATGGTAGCAGGGTAAATAGATCCTGACGACCATGGCGTTGCTGCTGACTCACCCATTACGAATTGCGAGCTAAGTATCCGGACACCTACAGATATGCAATTCGTTTTTTTTTGTGTGTGTCAATGGTATATTCCGTATCAACGTTTAGTGCAGTTACGTCTTAAGGAACGTGACACTGTAGAACTATTGTTTCTTGCTGCGATTCGATATTATCGCTCTACAGTTGCGATGTATTATTTTTAAACATGCTTGTCAAAAGGACGCACACGTTTATTCGCTTTACTGACTAGTTTATTTTACAATAAGTATTAGATCAAGTTTTAAAAACGCTTGACAAAAGCTCTCACAGGTTTATTTACTACTGATTAATTTTATTTTGTGTGAAATACGAGATGTGCACTTCGTATCTAAATTCCTAGATTGTCGGTACAATTTAATTGTTTGCTGTGAAATAATAACACTTAATTTATTTTACTTTTGCGTGTTTGTACAGAATCCTTTATTTATTTTTATGTGTTAATAGATAATCGTGGGCGATGGTTTTTTTTCCTTTTGGTATGTAGGCGAATCCCCCACTCTCCGCGGTTGGTAGTTAGCTTGTTATTTACTTTTCTTCCGACTACGTCTAGGTACGTAGCAACTTGACCTTGTAAACGATGTTCTGTTAATGTTTTTAAAGTAGTAACCTTCAATTTTGTGTATAAGTTCTTAAAGGAATTTCTGTACTCATAAATGATGGAAAAATTTGGTTGTTTAAGCACTGTGACCAACAATAAAGATAAAATTTGTGTATGTGGTAGTTTTCTAAAAGTCCAATTGTTACAATTTGTATTCGTATGAGGGAATTATTGCATACTACCTTATGTAGCAATTTCTTCGGATAACCATTACTTAATAAAGTCTCAGGAGCAGTTTTTATTTTTCTTAATGAATTGTGGATCAGATATCTGTTCAATACGATAACGCAAGGCTTTTACAGTACTGATTTTGTGTTGCAGTGAGTGATTGGAGAAGAAATTTAAGTACCTACCAGAATTAGTGGGTTTTGTATACCAATCAAAGGTTAAAAGATTCTTTGGATCCTTGATAACAAAGACATCGAGAAAAAGTAATTTACAACGCGGTTTTTTTATGTTCCAGTTGATTTCAATAATAGTAATGACTAAAGGTAGAGGGGTATTAGTGAAAAAAGGGGCTACATCCAACGAGATAAGAATATGATCCCTGGACAGATGGAATTTCATAAATTGTTTAACAAACGTGAAGCTATCTTATACATTATACCCGTCAAGCGGGAAAGCCAGTTGAACAACGTTGGCTAGGAAGGTAGCAATACCTTAAGCGGGCGTGTTTACCGTTGAGGTAAGAACAGGTTTATGTATGTTAGGAAGACCATAGTATTTACCTCGGATAGAGTTACAAATACTAATTGTTGGTTTTCTGAAACATTAAGCATTCCTTCTTTATGAAGTGCTTGATAAATAATTATTTTTTGAGTAGTAAGTGAATGACCATATACAGATACTTTATGAAAAAGGGGATGCTAAATGTTTCAAAAATTTAAAATAGAAAGTAAATAACCGTGAAATTATTAATAGACATATTCCATATTATAATTATTCCAAATATTTCAAATTTATAATTACTTTTATAAAAACACACTCCAGCATCCTTGTAGTTAGCCGAAGCACATTGAAATTGTTACGGGGTGTCCACCTCTACAGGGTAAATCAAAATTTATAACATAGCGCTTATTGTACCTGTAACAGTATCTTTGGCGCCCAACCATGGGACTCTTTTAAACAATAGACCGTTTTTTTGCATGTGAATTTATTAAAAATTTTAAATGGTTAAAATTTTTGCGTTAAACTTTGAGGTTGTTATTTTTATTGTTAGGACAGTTGTACTCTTTGTTTTTAAATTGTTAAAACACTTTTTTATATTTACATATAATCCGTATTAATTTGTTTTTTTAAGTCATTTAACAGTAAATGTTTTTTTCAATGTGAGTTTTTTAAATTTTGAACCGTAAATATTTTTTTCAATGTGAGTTTTTTAAGTTTTGAACTTTTTTTCTTTTTTTAAATTATTTCTCATTTTTCCAAATTCAGTTGATAAAATGTAATTTATTTAAAAAAAATTTTTAAAAATTATTTTGAGAGGTTTTAAGACAATCGACGATTGATGACCAGAAATCTTTTTATTTATTAAAATAAAGTTGGGGGGAAATGGGGCATTTTACTCTTAAACGCAAAGAACTTTTTAAAGTTTTTACAAAGATGTGTGAAATAGTGATGATATAGGTCAATCCTGAAGAATTTGGTGCATGAAAATTTTGAAACCGAACGGGATTTGTAATAAAAATAAAGATAAGAATTTAAATAAAAAACATGTTTAAGTCGAAACATGAGTTAGAATACTAATTTCTTATGTTAAATTTTATGTTTTGGCAAAATTTTTTAGTTAAATGTGGTTTGGCAAGTTTAGCTAATTTTCCTTTAAATAAAGAATTTAGATTTTGACTTGACAAACGTACTTGATGCACATACGGATATTTAGGTTGACACCACATTTGTTTCTTTTTCACTTCTTGACATTTTGTCTTGAAAGAACTTAATTCTTAATCCGCTATCAAGCGCTCCCTGAAGGAACACATCGCCTACATTTTTCAGACAGTCTCCCAACAACAGTAACCTACATTTCCTTGCTGTTCATCCTCGGTCCTCCCCCGAAAAGCAGGGTTTTTCCAACCGATGTCTGTTAGTCATATTTGCGCGACTAGACAGGCCTCTTTTTTCTATTTTGTGATAACACTTGCCTCTGTACTCTATTTTCCAATTAAAAAGAAACTAATTTTTAATTCACCTTATTCCTGCCTATTTTAAAATATACTAAGTCTTTCCTCAGACAATTTTAGTGTTAGACTTTGGGTTCAAGGCTGTATCAATGCAGCAGTTCGGTTCATCACCATCGCAACAGTTCCTCCTGTTAGAGGTACTGGGGGTCTTATGCTAGATCTCATAGGGGGGATAAAATTGGGTAAAGTATTTATTTATTAAGGGTGTAAAAATATAATGGGACGAGAGAGTATGAATGATTTATGAATGCACTTTCTACACAATTGTATAAATGTAAATTATGCCCAGATGGTTAAGATATTACTTGACTGGAGTATGTAGCTTGCTCCACTCTTTAGGTAGTATTAGCCTAGCAATCCAGAACCTTGGATGAAGAGCCTCTGTTAGTGGTTTCTTCTCTTGAAGAATGGAGGACACTTCACGACCTTTAGCGTTCAGCGGCACTGGCAATGTTGTTTCTTTTAGATCTATGGACTTAAGTTTTTCTTTTTACTTTCTTAACTTTTAATTTTTTTAATTTAATTTTAATTTGGATAAGCGATGGACTGTTGACGTAGGAGTCTAAACTAACGTCAGGGTTGTTAGAATAACAGATTTTTGGAAAAAGCTCGTTCGAAGAGGGTGTAACGCGTCGACGCTACGTTAAAAAGAAACCATGTAAAAACGAAGACTTAAATGGACAAAATTAATATTGATGCACCATCTATAATTCTGATACCATGAATAATAGTGTCCAGTAAGCAAGACATTTCAATAAATTGTCAGTTCTATTCAAATCATAAACTTAAGAATTACAAAAGCATTATTTTATTCCTGTTAAATACATATAGGAACAAAACTTCGGTTCATAAATTATGTTAAACCACAAAAGGGTAAACAAAATATTTATAGCAATAAATTTTTACAGCAAAGTCATGTAATTTTAAAGAAGCTTTTAAAATAATGAAGTAAATAACAGCGGAATTATTAATATTCATCTTCCATATCATAATTATTTCAATTATAAAAGTTTTTACAAATTTTAGTTAAATGCGGTAAAATTAATATTACATAGTTGCAATGCCAAGTAAACTCCAGACAATATCAGAAATATATTCACACAATGTAGTAATTACTTAAAACACATACCCTTTGTTAGTAAAATTTACAAATATCAAATTGCAGATAATTTAATCGTTTCATACAATACAAAAGATTCATTTATACTGATGAAGACATTTACACTCGATGCTAACTTGGATAAACCATCTAACAGCATGCATCTTTTACCTGCGAGAGGTATGTTATATAATGACATCACCCCTCCTGAACGCAAGAATAGAGTAAGGAAAGGACGAACACTAGACAGTGATAAGAGGAAAATTACATTAATTATTCCCAAACCACCCACAAGAGCAGATGTGAGGGCGGTAGCGGGGCCAAGTTAGTCGAATATACCGCTTAAGTTATGAAATAATAATCGGTTATTAACGTGGTGAGAAACCGCGGATTTTTGACTAACCCACAAAATTAACAAATTTGAATGATTTGGTTTCAAGCAATAATTATATTGGAAATAAGCGCCCACTAACAAATAAATTTACTGTTGGCTCAAATGGAATTTTTTGTTCACTTAAAATGTGTAAGTTATAAGCGCGTTAGAAATTGTTGTCTTTTTTTGTACTGCGCCATTTATGCTTGATGTTTTGTTTCATAAAACATTGATAAACTTATACAATGTCCACTTTTCGTTGAGTATAGTGTTAATTTATTAGATATATCAAATTTGGACAATGTAAGGTTTAATTGAAAATAAGAGACGTGTTGCAAATTCATATAATTGAATCATCATCAAGGTTATGGTTAATTGAGAATGAACAGATTATGAAATTTTACCGTTCTGTGTGTGTATCTGTTTACAGGAATATCTTTGTCACTGATGGTTACACTATTGAAAGTAACTTAAAAATTGTTGTATGTGTACCTGTTTAGAGGAAAATGAAATAACGTTATATTAAAATGGCTTTAGGTAAAGTATTAAGTTGAAATTTCTTGTTTTATTTGTTTAGGCATACAAGTAGCATTCTATAGAAAGGACTCCATTTTACCAAGAAATTAATGTAATCAAAATCCCCCAAAGATTACTCGTCGTCCACATGATTATCAGACCAAACGAGTTGGCGCCCATAAATTTGACAGTGTATCTTTTAATGTAAGTGTTATTGATAACGTAGTTTGAAATCGAACGTAGTATATTGTTACATTGTTTCCTAATTTTTTGTAATGTTTCTATAGCGACCCACTCCCACCACTGTAGTTAGCCGGTGCATCCTTATTTTGTTGCGGGATTCTCACTCCTTCTGGGCAATTCCAAATTTATAAATTTAGCATTTCATTCACCCGCAACAGAATATTTTCTGTTATGTTGAATTAAGTATTAAATCAGTTGAACAAATAAGCAACGTAATTCCACATTCTTCAGAATTATACGAAAGAAGACTTTTCCAAGTGGGGTTTTAAAATTTGATACAACTTGAGAAGAACGTTCAAGTGGTGTGAGATGCGGGAAATGATAACGACAAAGGTCACAATAGAAAAAGCTCACTGCCATAGATTAACATCTATATATTAGAACGGGATTAGTTTGTTTCTTCACAAATATATCCTTAAAATAATAAATTGTCAATTATTTACTACTTATTCAGTAGCTCGATAAAACTATAAGCATAATACAAAACTTCATATAGGAACCATAGAAATTATTTTTCATGACGCAAAAATAGCAAAGTAGGAATATATCCAAAATACGAACTTTTCAAATACCAAGAGCAAATCAATATTGCCCGATAGTCATAGACTGTAAGCGGCATTGTGTAAAAACGGCGTGAAATGACAAATCAAACCACGCTCAACCAAAAAGCATTACGCAACCAACAAGATCTACCATAAAAATGAAACCGTCAAAATAAAATGACAAATCAACGTCGTGCATCGTAAAACTTCGTACAACGTAAAACAAAATTCCTTGTGGGTTTGATTCGAAGTGAAAAACAAAGGTCGTCACCTTTGAGGTTTCCATGCGTTTAAAACCTAACATGAAATGACGTAGTGAACTGCATTTTTGTGTAAATGTCACTCTTAATTAAAAACTTTTCCCAGTTTAATATTAGTTTTATGAGCGTATAAACTCGATAAATACAGTTAACCACCAAAGGAAAAGTTATACTCTCACCGAGCTTTAAACTTAGTTGTATTTTCCTTGTTAGTTACTGGATTAAAAGAAATCATATGCCAGAAAATTATTACAGTTAAGTTGTTCGTCTAATCTTAATTGATTTGTATCAACAGGTAGTGCTAAAAAGCAATATTAAGAGATTGGTAGAAAAGAAAAAGTGACTGACGTGTTTTCAACAAAAGCTTTTGATCTAATACCTCAAGCTGCATTGATTTCAAATTAACAACAATTAAAATGCTTAAATTCATAACAACACAAGGTGAATACTTATTGGCTGTGTATACGAATTTTTCTAATAAAATCCAAAACCAGAGAGTATTTTCTTGTAAAAATAATATAATAGTTAAAGTATATAAATTACAGCAAAGCGCTTTCGGCGTTAGCCATCTTCGGTCCTTCTATACGTAAGCAAGTGAAAGTTATACAGATTAAACGTAAACGATTATAGTTACTTACTATCAAGTTATTTTAAAAAATGTATTCCATTAAACTAGTTCAATAAATAAATAATATTTAAACTATTAAACTAATATCACATATAAAAATTTTGCCAATAAATATGGATTATATCTTTCCTGTATTGTTGATGAAGTCGAAAAGAACAGATTGATACGTTTCTGAAATGACAACTATTGAGTGTAATGGGAAGTAACCTCTTTTTTCGTTTCCTACTGATGTTTTTATGGATCATTTAGAAAACAAATTCATTTTAAGCAATAAAAATCCACAGATTATACACTGCCTCTGTTATGTTGATGATTGCTTGGTTTTCATTAAGGGTACGTCTGAAACTGCTCAATACCTTTTGAATAATATTAATAAAGTTCATCCTAATATTAAATTTACTTTGGAAATAGAATCTAAAAATAAGCTTAACTTTCTAGATCTGACGATCATTAAACTTAATAATCAATTACATTGTAATATTTATAGAAAACCTACACAAACTGACAATCTCCACAATTTAGTTTATATACACCATTTTTTGCCAATAGAACTTTAGAATGAACTAAATGTTGTTTCAACATGTTATATAATTTGAACGAAACTATAAATGAGCACTATACTTTTCTATTGCTCTTTTGATTTTGGTGGGACACACATCTAGATGGCTCTCCGCCAGAATTACTTCTCACAAAAGTGATTGCAATCGAAAAATCATGACCTGTGCATTAGTGTCACACGCTATAGAAACCGGTCACACTTTTAATTACAACAACACTAAAATTATTTTCAAAGAAGATAATTACAAAAAACGTTTGTTTCTCGAAATGGTTGCTATTTCACTACAAGATCTTCCACTAAACAAAAGGACAGACACGCAAAATTTAAATAACATTTATTCATATTACTATCAATAATAAAGAATACCAACACCCCTACAATTGATTAATTTATTAAACAAATCTCCTTGCAGCTATTATCTTAGTTTATTACATGTCAACAATAATAATTTAATTCATATTAATTATTTTATTTTCATAACAACACCCCTTATATCCATCAATGTATTTTTAGATTTATTTATTAATGCAACCTTCATTGTAATGCAATAACTATTCCGTTTTAATTATTCATCAAGTATGTGTCAATAGTTTTAAATGTCAACCCTAAAATAGTCGTTTTAGTTAAAATAGTTTCATGCTTCTCACATTTAAGATTAGGCTCTAGATCGTAAGTAAACATTTTAATTACATCTTGTAATTATACATATTTGCAGTTTCCTGAAGAAGAAAATCAAATTTTCGAAAGCTCGAATCGATCAAAAAGGAGTTCTTAATTTGCCCTAATTGACTACAACCCCGAAACCAATTCCTAAATATATATATATATATATATATATATATATATATATATATATATATATATATATTATATATATACCTCCACTTTATTGCCTAGGAATCAATGTTCGATAGTAAATAATTATTTTTTTGGGACAGTATAACTTACATTTAAATTTGATTAATACTATTTATAAAACTATTACAAAATTTTTGACATATAACTTGACAAAAGAATAAAATTGTTTTGTTGGTAACTAGAATAAAGTAAATGTCACGTTGATATTAAATTATGAAGGTAGAAGATAGAATTAAAAGTACAAAACACTGAATTTAATGTTTATATAGTTCAGAGTAAACCACACTTACGTTATCGAGATCTTGTATGTTGTTTATGCTTTTTTCTTCTTTATTAATGTGAAAGGATTCAAGGAATAGGCGTTTCTTATAGTTGTTTTCTTTTTCTAAAATTTTTGTTTCATTAAATGCTGGTGTATGTTTTGTAGTAAATATGTGTGTAGAGAGTGCACAGTTGTTTTTCCCAATTTTGCATCACTGCGGTGTTGTTTTAATCTCAACTTCAGCCATTGACTGATATGACCTATGTAGTGGTGGTTGCAACTGCATTGAATCTTGTAAACTACGTTATTGCACATTTGAGTGTCTGTTTTATCTTTTAGTGGTGAAAATAGTTCTTTGATTGATTTTGTGTAGTAATATGCAATTTGTATATTGGGTTTCTTTAAGATTCGAGTGATTAGAGGCGTGAGCTTTTCAATGTATGGAAGCTTATGGAATACTGTTGGTGTAGTTGTTCTTTCTTGTTGGATGATGTTGGTGTCAATTATTTTACCTAAAAGTTGTTTTGGATAGTCATTATTGATGAGAACTTTTTTTAATTCTTCGATGTTTTTTTGGATGAAGATTGGATTGCTTATTTTTGTGATGCGATGTTTAAGTGCTAAGATGGTATTGATTTTGTGTTTGTTGCTATGATTGGATTTGTAGTTTATATATCTTCCAGAGTTAGTTGGTTTTTTGTAATAATCAAAAAGTATGTGAAATATGTGTTGTTGAATATTAAGTTAATGGTACTTATAAACATAGTTTTTGATAAATTACAATGAGATTCGATTTTGTTCCATTGTTCTGATATAATTTGTAATACTAGTTGTGGATTTAAAAGTTAAATAGATATATATATATATATATATATATATATATATAAAACAGACAGAGAAACGTATAAATAAAGCGTTGGATAGAAGTCACGTCGAAATATACGGGTTAATGTGTAGGACGAATGTAATATCGATTTTATGTAACTAAAGAGGGGTTCTAAAGGTGACAACAAACATGCGTCGTACGGAGATAGATAGCGGATAGGTGGAGCGCTGTGACGAGAGGAAATTATATTATTGGTTGATGGCCAGCAGTTTTCAAGAAGAGAGCGTTCGATATGGTGGTAAACAAAATTCTTTGTAACAGCACGACGAAAGTGGGATTTTTGAGAAGTCAGTGTTCGTTACGTTCAAAATTTTAAGAAGTAGTTTTGAAAATAAGCTTTTCAAGTGAAACAGGTTCTTCGGTGGGGTTTTGAAAATGATATAAATACACGAACAAATACATTAAAACTTTTTTTCTTTCGATTTGGATCTGAATACGTGTTTAGATCTACAAGATAATAGTAGTAAAAGCTCTTTCGGTTATCAATTATTGCGTGTTCAGTAAAGTTGCATTAAACATCATGTTTAGAAATTATGAAAGCTGTAGTAGGGTACCGCATATTATAAAAGTGATATTGCACGAGTTGGTGCTTGTTTAGATAAAAGGTGCCGTTACTACAACAAAGCTATTAAATAAAGGAATAATATTTGGGGTAAGCGATGCTGAAAGCGTAATTTGTATGCATGAAATATTTGGTATGGAATGTTACGTTTGAGACAAAGCAAATATCTGGGGAGAAGAACAATTGTGGTAGGGGAAATTTGGATGGTGGAAATCTGTGGATCGAGGCATCTTCGTAGTAGATGGACACAACGACGAAGGTTTCTGGTAACCATCTTCAGCGGTGACAAGGAATGAAGGTGACTCCAGGTAACGAACTTTAAATTTCTGTATAAACATTTGTGTTGATATTTTTGTGTTTGTGTGTTTGACTTATTGGTTGCGTATTTATTACCTTTAAAACTTGTTTAAAAAGGTACATGTGCAGGACAATTAATTTTGATTATTAAAAAAGGGTTTATTGATGATATAAAGGTTTATTCATGCTATAAATTGTTGTTGTAAAGAGTAAACGGGTCTTTAAATTTTGGTTTTCAATAAAATGCAAGGTAAAAAAGCATTCACAAAAACTGGGTTATAATGAGCTCACAATAGACCAGTATGAAGTCAAACTAGGGTTGCATGTGGGGGCCCATCTACTCATATCATGTAGAATTTGTTAAAATATATTAAAAACCAAAGACTTTAAAGCATTTAATAATTGAGCTGGTAACAATTGTACCAAACCGTTTGTGTCCAAGTGTAAATATTTTATCTGTCAATATGTGGAAATAAAAGATTGTATGGTTGTTGTATTATTTTGGTAATTTCATTTGACTGTGTGTGTGTGTGTGTGTGTGAGAGAGGTATGTACTTAAAATGATAGGTATTCAAAAAGAAGCCGATTGCTGAGCTAGCCAGGGGAGCAGAGAAATACAAAAGCGTCCAAGAAAAAGGGTAAGAAATTTTTTTAAATTTTTTTTGAAAATTTTATGTTGGCCCAAGCAGTGGGCACGAAATTTAAAAGAGTTCCACGGCAATTTTATGACGGCCAATTCGTGGGGCTTGAATGGTTTTGTTTAGAGGCAATATATATATATATATATATATATATATATATAATCTGCATAAATTTGTAAAAAGCATTTTCAAAGATAATATTCCATTGAAGGAAATCTAAAGTGTAATAATTCAACTTTATTCATAACATCTTAAATTCATGTTGATCGAGTTAGAAGTTTTACTCATGCTGTAATCTGGTAACACGATTACCGTTTATTAAATGACTGCAAAATTTCCAGTATAATAATTTTCAAGAAAACGGGTCATACCCATGTAAATAACTATGCAGTATAAAGATGAAAACAAGAATTTCAAACTCAATTTGTGGAGAGATTAATATTAGATATTTGACTTAATAATTTATATAATATATGTAGTTAAATGCTAGCGAAAATCTGAACTTTAAACAAAGCCCTGATTATTAGATTTAAGTGGATTATTGGATTAAATGAAGCCAATTATTAGCCTCTATCGCATTAACTTGAATCAAGTCATATAAATTGATTATTATCAACAAGTAAAGTGAGCAACTCATTATACGACTGATAGAAAAATAAAGGTTTCTAAATCTTTCAACTATTTTTGTTCCTGTAACACTAATTTTATGGGTAGTGGTTGGTTTCTGTTCAGAAACTATGAACGTCTAATTAATGCATTTTTAGAAAATACCCCCAAAATACGAATATTTAATAAAAATCTGACCCTTTTCAATTGAGTAAATAAGGAAGATAATAATTAATCTCTCACAAAAAATTAATTGACATATTAGTAGTCTGTCGTCAAAACTAATTAATGCGTATTACCGTGTTGAAGAGCGTTTCAAAAAAGTCATAAATACGATTCATGAACATATCCATGTATTGCTATTCAGTGAGAACAAAATTTTATGGAAAGTAAATCAATATAGACAAAGCGCCGTAAGTGGTTACTTAGAAATGGCGGTGGAATAATAATACTAAGTTGATTGTTGTTCTTTATATAATGCGTTAGGTGAAATTTGTTGAAAAGGCATTGTTGCAAACAATAATTTACCATTGTCCGTAGAATAATGGCAGAATCTAACATTTTTCTATCATTGAAAGCCCATTTTCATAATTAATGTGAAACAATAATTTTATGACGGTACGTGGATCAGTACGGTTTGAGCGCGTTGATTACTACCAATTTTTTCCAACATTTGAAATGAAGGCTGACGGGTTGACTGATGCACTCTGTTTAGCAACAGGGAATCCGTGTCACTCCCCTGTAACTCAAGTCCTTCAACATGTGAAATCTTGTTTCCTCCTAGATGACTTTGGAAGTATGAGCGAGCATGGACCAGTACACTCACGCCTAAGACGAAACAAACTGCTACCACTACAAGCCGGTGCACTGCATCCCAGACAACAAAAACCGCAAGTGTCAGGATACAACCCAAAGAGACGTAGAAATCTGCCATCATCTTGAAGTCCACCACATAGGAGGACTACAAACAACTTCTGCGACTAGGAAAATCCAGTGACGCTTAAAAATATTCCGAATAAAATTACAGCCTGCTATGAAAGCTATACTCAAAAAATTGTAACAGCTATCGCAACGTGCAATAAGCACCAAGACCACCTACTCTGAAGACCCGCTCAAAGACCCACTAACATTTTTGGCGAAAGCAGAGACTGGTCTCACTGCAGTAACCAACCGGTTCAAAAGAACAACTACCAATTGGCGGAAAAAGTATTAGGCAATGAAATACGAGAAATTTTGGTAATTGATTCTCACAGTTCGATAGTCTTCATTCTTAACAAATACCAGCATCCGATACAAAAGGCAGAACCAATCTAACAACAAGATGGCAAATGTCTTTAACAAAAGTAAGGTTATACAAACCAAAAAGTTAAAACTAAACTTAAACCAGAACGTGGAGCTATTCCGAGAGCTGGTGTTACCACTATTATGAAATCTATTCAAATACAAGCTGTCTAACATGACCATGGAGTTCATCAGGAGAGTTGATCGAATTAAACAAAGAACAGCAATGGATACAGCACAACCAACACTAGCTCGCACGGATGGCTGCACCAGTACTACTATTTCCCCAATAAGCATTACCATTGCTGCCACCCCTTTTCTCTGCGGCGAGATCGGAAAACAAACAAGCAATCGGATCCCTACTAGAACGCCGTTCGACGACAAAAAAAATCATACAAGATTAGTGTAACAACAACGAAGCGACGTTGCCAAAAATGAAGCTGATCTATATATTTACAAGCAGTACAATGCACTATTAGTTAGCGGAGTAGCTCGAGGCCTGATTCATCGAAGCTTGACTTTAACCAGTTGTCACGTAAGTATAACAGATTCCACAGTTCACCTGACGGGAAGTTACAGCAGCTAAGTATACAAGCGACCGCTGAGTTAAGCTGCTACGTTCACTTTCCTACTTTGAAATATTTTAGTCTATTTTTTAAATAATTAAATATCACGTTACCACTATTTTCGATTATTCTAACCCTATAGTATATACCAATTAAACTACCCACTTTACAGAGCTCTATTTTGAATTTTGATACTACAAATTTTGATTTGGCTATTCAAACATATGCGTTATATTCAAATTGAAAAAGTGGTTATCGACATAATTTATAAATTCCTTTCTAAACTGTATTCATTTTGCTTTGTCCGTGCGAAACAACGTTTTCGCGGGATGTTTTATAATTAAAGCGAGCAATTACACGAATATTCTTTTTTCCTATTGGCTCTGTCTCTGTACGTTGTAGGTATCCATCGGCGATGATTTACTAACCTTTTATCTGTTTTGAATTAGGTTTCACGTTCTTACGCACGATTTTAATGAATTCTACGTAATACCTTGGATTTTCAAGAGTAGATGATCACCACCAACGCGTGTGGTTCGTAGTGAATTAAGAGAACGCAATCAAGTGTTTGAAGAACTCACTAAATACTACTCACGGTGGACCTCTAAACTTTTTACGATTTCTACATGTACTATTTAATACTAACCTATTAATGTCAACTATTTAGTTATAGAAATACCTATTTTAAGAGTATGTATAGTGAGGCAAAAACTATTTTCCATTTCTTTACATGATGTGAGATTGTAATAATCTTCTGGTCAACAAAAATCAAGGTGTCGTTGCCTTACTTTCCTTCTAAGCAAATATTGTACATTTGTTGTATTGTACACATGTGATTTTGGTACCTTGCGAAATGATTTATAAACACTATTCTAAAGTTTTTGTTGTTAGTAGTTATTTAAAAATATTTGGTATATTTTTCAGATATAGTATCGTGCTTATAAAATATTCCACTCCTTTTACATAATGTCTACGGTTTTGGTTTTACTAGCACGATAATTTGAATAGGATTTAAGTTAAGTCTAGCGTGGTGCCCTGTTCGTGTTTTGTAGTAGATATGTATTTTAAATTGCGCACCTGTCTTGTACCGCTGCTACTTCTACATATTTTTATGCTGAAAAATGTACAGTCAGAAACTCTTAAATAAAGAAATTGTCGTAGTAAAAGTAACAAATTGTATCTCCCTCAAGAAAGTAGTATTGTTTCCTACCTTTATAAATTGTATAAATCTCACCTTGAAGTTGAAGATAAGCTACCTTATACGGTCACCAAACCAATGTTCAGAAAAATCCTCAATAACAATTTTCATTTGGGATTTCATCTTCCTAAAAAGGATAAATGTAGTGCTTGCGAAAAATATAAACGTTTAACTGAAAATAAAAAATGCTACAGTAAAAGACAGATGAATCGAAGAATCACCAAATGGATAAAGAACAAAGTCAATTGTTATTTCTCGAAGACCAAAAAAAAAAAGTAAAAAGGATCCAACATTTTTATGTTTCAGTTTTGACCTGCAGAAGGTCTTAAGCACTCCTCATGGAGACAACATAAATTCATATTATGTTATAAGGTATTCGTTCTATAATAAAACTGTATACGAAAGTTTCTTATAGGGGAATCTGATGGCAAACGAGTCTGTAACGAGGTATGCTCAATTATGTACATTTACATAAAGAAAATAGATGAACGTAAAAAACAATTTGTCATAAGCTTATATTGCGATAGTTGTGCAGGACAGAATCGCAACAAAGCCATGTTAGCTATGATTTCATTCTTTGTACAAAACGCTACATTTATTACTGACGTTTCAATTACATTCCTTTTGCCTGGCCACACAATTATGCCCATAGATTCAGTGCATTCCACAACAAAGTCATTTTCTCGGCGACGAGTCATTTGGGCACCATCTGAATGGTCTACCATTATTGCAAACAGTAGAACATCACCAAAAAGCGATGGCATAGTAACATTATGCTATTCTGATTTTCAGGACTGGAAAAATTTTGCAATAGCTTACTTACCTGCAAAATTTAAAATAAAATTTAGCTCGTTGCGATCGGTTCATTTTAGAAAACAGAATCCTGCTATTTCATTGCGGTACGGTTATTTTCAACACAGCGAAAACGATTCCATAAATCTGAATCACATAAGTCGTTCACGTCAAAAATTGAAAATCGTGTCCTCTACTGCAAAACTAGCTTATAGTCAAAGACTTAATATATCAACAGCCAAATTCAATAATTTAAAAACACTGTGCGAAAAAGGCATTATTCCACAAAGGTTTCAGCATGAGTATTTGTCGTTACTTTACGATATGCTACGTTTATTTTCAGCATAAATTAATTACCTTATTTTTCTCCCTTGTTAATTCAATACCCGCTCGAATAAATTCCGATTCTACTGTTAAATCCTTCAACATAATTAATAATAAACACGTTCTCGAATAAATCCCCTTAAACATAATTAATAATAATTACGCTTTCTACAAATTTTCATTTTCAACTTATTTATTTCGAAACGACATGTTTATGCTACAATTAAATATATTATATCATGTTTTAGGTACATTATAACCGCACATAATGGTTTTCTCTATTGTTCCGAGGTAAAAATGTCAAGTTTATTTATTATTAGTTCTAAAAACTAACAGGTTACGTTATAATTTGAAAAAATGCACTCCTGTAAAATTTACATTTTGGCGCATACGATGTTCTGGCATTGGGGTCGATATTTCTAACAACTCAAACAACTTTTTCTGAAATTCCCTTGTCAAATGATATTATTAGTAAAAAGCAAATACAACGCGCCATTATAGTTTTGTCCTTCTTCCTTTCTTCATTTTTACAAGGCTATAGCAAGTGCCCACAAGTTAAAAAACTGGAGTTCTACGAATATTTAGAATGTCTAAAAACTTCCTACTCATTTCAAAGTTGAATATTACAACTTCGAAATCAAGTAACTCACACTATTTATAGTACAAAACTTTTTAACAATCTCTTTTTGCGAACGTGTAATGATAAAGAGAAGGCAGTAAAAAGTGAAAAGGCGTGCTGAAATGCAAATGTTAAAAGAATAGAATGAAAGATGGTATTTTGAAATGAAACATGCGGCACGAATGTCAGAGGTGGGTAGCAGATATGAAATAGTGTCGACTCCCCTGCTTATGAATGCAAAGTAAAACACTGCAGATCGCGTTCCCGAATTCTGCGTTTCAGCGTTTACATGCTATAGGAACGAAATCAAGAGTTAGAAACCTAGTGCTAGTGCAGGATGTGTTCCGCGTATTTTAGAATTGTGAATAGAATTGACTGTAACATATTATTCGAACGCGACCAGTATTTCTCCAAAGCGACACATATTAACTCCTAGCATTCGAAGAACGTTTCACTTGCCTTGCGAACATTGCGGTATTAATAATCCCAGTTCGGAGGTGTTGGTTGCGTCATACCGTGAGACGACTTCTTGGGAGTTGGTAACACATGCAACATAGGATGTTACTTTTATCATCTTTACGGAATGGTATTTTTAAACTAATTGACGTTTTTGAAACCATATTTCCAGTTAATAAAAACACTAATAAGCGTATTAAAAAAGCAATTTTCATCGTCAGGCTTTTACTTCATAATATCTTTACTACTTTTATTATTAGTCTTATTAGATTAAGCAACATTGAAACGGGATTAAAAACTTTTGTGGCAGCGGTAACGCACAGTGGAGCTCAATTTTACATTATAAAGTGGTAGCGGTGTGCTCTGCGAAGTTCGTATTATGTGATTATTAGAATTTGCATAAGCTCGGCTCGCAAAGTAAATATGGCTATATAATCCTTTGTATATATGTATGTTGTTCTATCTATCCAACACTACATAAAATGTTTATCTGAAAAACCATCTAGCCGAAAGAGAAAGGATTTCTAGGGTGCATCAAATAAACTTAAGTGCTATATTAATATAATTACATTTCCAGATCATTTATCTAGGCTTAAACAGAACGCCTTTAATGATAATCCTTTTTGAAGTGTGCTTTTATGTGCGGCTTTAAATAATTATTACTCTAGTTTAACTCTAAAAATGAAAGTCAGAGCAGTTTTCTTAAATTGTGTGAATAGAGTTCAGCATCCTTGAACTTCCGGTAAACATTTTGCCAAATATTTTTGTGGGAATATTGTTAATGTCAACAAGGAACATGACGTAAGATAAAAGATGGGGTATCTTAAAGCAAACACAACTAACCGTTTGGATGACGACATCTTACCATGATAGATTGATGTTTTTATTTTCAGTTGTAACAAGTGGCATTATCTTTATAGTATAAAAATTGAAGACGGCTGGAATTCAGAGACAACAAAGTGGAGGCGGTACTTGTAGTTTAGTTTATCAATAAGTATTTCTTAGAGTATAGAGCATAGAAAAGACAGAACATTGAAAGGAATAATATTTTGTAGCGAAGCTTCCCAATTCGAAGTATTGTTGAGATTACAAATCAAGCACCCGTACACTAATAATCATTTCATGGAGTCCACATATTCTGGCATGAATTCAATACTACAATTTCGCAGTCACTTTGGTGTCCTCATTTTGTGTAATTAATGGACAACGTTCAGTTTCTTCTATTACAGAACGCCTTCGTGTATTAATTTTGAAAGACGTCCTAAATAATGCATTGATGTGAATTTGTAGCTATATGCGTCCAAACGTTGAGAGTCAATAACAGGTACTTTATGAAAACAAAAATGATCTGGTGTAAATTATTACCTGAATTGCTGGCTCAGATCAAATGAAAGAACGAAACTCCAACATCAAAATTATAATTTCACAAATGTTCATGAACAAACAAAATAACAATAATGGCTACATCCACAAACGTCTTTCTTCGATACTCGTTTTCCAAAAGATTACTTACACACAAGCATTAAAACCTACAAATGCATTTTTCAACTTAAGTCTAGTATACAACAACATTTCATAACTACTGAACAATAATATAGGGTTCACACAGTCCTGGTTTAGTAATACCAAAACGTTTCTTATGTAAGTCACCATGTACAAACATTTTCTTTTAGATAGGGGTTTAACCCGTTTGATAGGCGTAACTGATCAGTGACCCTTAAGAAAAACCTTTTATAATGATCAAATTAACTCGAAATTTGACCACAAAGAAATCTGAAAATTATTCATTCACAAATATCTATACACTAACATCTTATGCAAGCTTAATCTACTTAAATTAATTACAGCACGGAATGTCTTTCTAAAGAAATGCTTGCATTTTGACTATTAAATTATGCACGATTCAAATCGTTGATTAACTTCATCTACATATTATACCATCATAACTGCATCGAAAACTCAATTTTCAATTCATACGTTTATTCCTCTTATATCTTGGGTTGCTCTTATTTCAATAAAATTTACCTTTGTACGTCGAACTCTACTCCATAAGTTTTAAAAACACATTGTTTTAAAAATATGTTAAACATCCAACGTGACCTTGAACGTAATTTACGTTACAACTCTTAGTTGACCGACAAACAGGTTGGTAACTGCCCTTATAAACAGGCTATTAGTAACTTTGCGTTTCAATTGTTTACCCGCTTTATATATCAAAAGCTTTTTACGTCAATAGCTCCGGAAACATTTCTCTAGTTGATATGACTCATAAATGATGTAATTTCGTCAAAAATGTTGTTAGTGCCTACCTTACAATATTTAAATTGACCGTCAGGTTCAATTTATTAGTTCGTTGATTAGTGTGGTTACAAGTAGGAATGGAAATGCTATCGGTCATTGTTATCGTTAAACGTCTTATCGCATATCATAACCCTAAGTAGGGTGTTCATTCATATTATGTCACCTGCTCATTTACAATCGATAATTATGGGTTTATTCTCGCTGCCCATCAATGAACTAGGATTTAAAAAAATCTAAAATAAAGCAGCTTTGTTTAAAATTGGATTTTTACGTTTCTTATTAAAATGGTATAAAATCTTTAGAAAAGTAAATGCAGTATTCAAGCTATAATACATGATTCTTGCAAAAAAGAAGTACTTTAATGTTCAATATACGCTAAGCCTCATTAAATGGTATTTAGTACTTTTGAAAAGGACAAATAATTATATATTAGAACTCGTTTTAAAGGGGATTTATTATCGAGGCATGATTTGTATTTTCGCCTTCTTAACTTACGTATTACATTTTTTGAAGGTACTATTGTAAAGCTTTATAAAATACCACGGGAATTTTATACACGACGTTTCTTTAAAGAAATTAAGTATTAGAAATTTTTATACTCTCTGGTTGAAAGAATACAGAATATGGTGCTCAATAGCCTCTTTATTACATCAATATATATATATATATATATATATATATATATATATATATATATATGTGTATATATATATATGTGTATATATATATGTATATATATATATATATATATATATATATATATATATATATATTACTCATATTTAGACCAGGGTAGAAAATTAAATAATCACATCAAATAATTTTAATCACCGTGTAGAAGCTTTTGGAAAAAGTACGCTGTATTAAAACCATGAAGCATAAATAAATTCGGTCGTTTCAGTAAAAATAAGAGATTTAAATCGTGTACAAGACGCTTTATATCAAAAGAAACAGTATTAAAAAGCTCTACGTGTAATTTAATTATTCCTAAGAAAGAAACAAATGGAAATTACGTGCAAAATTTATATTAATTAACCCTATTTTAAGTAACCGGTATTAAACAAAGTGTACACATAATAATTAACATTTAATTTGTATTCGCTAAAAAGGAAAGGATAGAAGTCAATTTTAGTTGGAGTTAATTAAACCATTATTAATAATAAGCATAAAAGTCTGTGAAAATCCAAGATTATAATACCAGAAAATAAAGCTCTGAGAATTAATATTATGTTTGAACACCTGCGTAGTTTAAATGTCATGTACGGCGAAAATTGTGTAGATAACAAATGGTTTCAAGAAATCTTTAAGAAACCGTCGCTTAATAGTTACGAGAAATGTGAAAGGCGCGATACGGGGTTATTTAACCCAGATAACAGTCCACATGGACTGAAATAATCGATAATAAAGAATATCAATTTGCACTAATAAGAACAGGGTAGATAGAGACAGATAATATGCGCAAGACCGAGACACATATAGTAAAAAGGCGTGAGTAGAGCAACGTCATGGGGTTGCGATTGGTTGAAAGTAAAAGGCAAAATTGAGAGGTAGAAATAACATTTCTGTATAAAATTTAATTAGGTATTTTCAGACGTTGCGTGCCGTGTGGAAATTTTCTGAGATTTAACTGGGGCGAGTGCAAAATTCGTAAAAACCGACGCGCGAGCTGCGGACTGGGAACAGAGCAGGCGAAATTCTAGAAACTGGCCGTTTTGAGGACTCGACCGACAGACAGGCTAACTGCTATATATACCGAGGTGAATATAAACAAGCTCTCTTAGATCTTCGACTTGATTGAACGCGTTAAACAGTGCTTTTTAGTTTTCCGGCTTTAATATTAAATAATTTAAACAGTTTGCTCGAATATTATGTGATTTAAAACAGTTTGTTATGTACGTGCTAACATGAATGTACTTTAGTGCACTTAGATACAAGGTAATAAAATTTAGGATCACTGTACCAATTGGTAAAAATTTACAACGACAAATATATACACAAAAGTAGGCAGTTTTGGCGTATATTGGTGAAAGAAGTATGAATTTCTTTGTTATTTTTCGAGGGTATTAATAATTAAATGGTGCATAAACGTGTCTGGATCCACAAGACTAGGGTCAGATATACACAGATTAGTTCCGGAAAAACCCTGAAACAACTTTAAATAAATGGTGATGGAGAAAATTTTAAAGCGTTGAGAATCAGAAGCCGTAAATATAACCCAGTTGGAATGGTGTGATTAACAAAAGGGACGATGTATATTGAAGCTACGAGTGCAAGTAACCTTCAGGTAAATTATACTATTTTGTTTGAACTTTGATATTGTTGTGTGTGTTGAATAACTTTATAATTGATTTACTCAAAATGGACAGTAGTGAAATGGTACTAACAATAATATTTTAATTTTAAGGTGAAATTTGCTTGTTTAAGTAGAAAGGGTATTTAGTATTGATGTTCTGGATTATGATGAAAATTTAGGGTATGTCTTTGAGCTCAATTAGACGAACCTGGTTAATTAACGTAAAGGGGTGGTAGATGCTCCTTTGTACTCTGCATATATTGTTATAGTAATTAGTAGGCATCCTACAAGGACTTTAATTCTAGATGCACATTAAAATGATAATAAATTTAATTTTGAAATTTTCCGATATTAAAATTTATGCTGAATATTAATTTTGAAATTTTAATGTATTGTGAATATTGATGTAAATAGAGTTGACGTTGATGTTTGTGGTAGGAATGTGTTTGTTTTTATGTATGAGGATGAAAGCTATCTAGAGGAGCAGCCGAGGCGATTAACAGAAGAAAGTCAATGGACCAACACAGTTAAGGTAATGAATAGCTTTTTGTAGGATTCACAGCATTCTTGACATCCAATTCGTAGGGGCTCGATTCGAAAAGCGGAGTACCCGGATTTTGGTGGTATCACAGCAATATATATATATTGATGTGATTAGAGAACATCGGGAGTTTATACAGTATCGTTTCGTAAATAAACGACGCCGTAAACCAGAAAAAAATTAGGAAAAGCTCGCATTATCTAAATAGTATTTTGTTGTATAGCTTAACATATTTATTAAAAATATTCGATATATTGAATTATTAATGCATAAACCCGTGATGGAGGGAGCTTCTTTCTTATTACGTAACTTAATTGTGTTTTTAGGTGGGGATATTGATATAATCCGCGCGTAAAGGGACGATTATCAAGAAGTTCCATCTACATGTTTTGTTATAAAGTACTCAATTGCATAAATGCGTAATTATTGTGATGGTGTTTCCAAAAGATTATAAAGCACATTATATGTAAGGTCAAGTATACAATATTTAATTTCATACAGTCGTATTTTGACGAAAACGCGTATATTATATTCATCAGGAAAAGGTATTTTCAGTTAATAACATGCGTATCCATTCAAAATATCAGTCGATACTAAAAAAAAAGAAAAGTGTATTGAACTCCTAGAATGATCCAATAAAGGTAAATAAACGTTCATTCTATAAGCTATAATATAAGATAAAACAATTAACTACAAGCACAAATCGTAAATCTTGTAAAGATAGGATAAAGATAGGTAAATGGTATTAATTAGCATAGCTCCAGGCTGTTGGAGGACGACAGTTCCGTGAATGTTGCATCATGCTTCCAAATCCAACCAATTGAAAAAGGTTCACGAATAAACGTGCTTACGTAGAGGGCGAACCTATACTTTCAACCAATGGGAACATAGAAACTACAATTAAGGGTCGCTAGATTTGCCTCAAAGCTTCAAGACCCGTGACATCACACGAAGGTTCGACTATATAACCCAATTGAAATCTAATACAAAGAGCCAGTTGTTAAAGCATAACGTACCAAAACATACTGCAGTAAACATTCTACAGTTAATAGTAAAATTATCTATTGAGTGACGGAAAAGTGCTTTAAACATACAGAACTATACAAAATTATTTGAAGTACGTTGAAATAGTTTCAAAAATGGTGAATAAATGAATGGGAATTAACTACTGCAAGATAAAGTTTTTTTAAAATTCAATATAAGCGTATATGATTTGTAATGCAATTTTAATGTTTAATAGTATTTAATAGAACAATTTCAACGATTTTGGACATGGATAAATGACTATGTGCCAAACAAGAAGTCACACAACATCCAGCATAATCTACACGGTAAAATAAAAATTACTTTGTTTTAAAATTTTAAAAAAGGGCATTTCTACTTATTGATTAAGTTCCATGATAAGAGTAATTTTGTGTTAGGATTTGAAGTTAGATTAAAGAGCCTGTACAAACTTGATAATTCGATTAAGGGAGTGGCAGCCTGCGGTAGGGTGTAGGTTGCCATTATATGATAAAATTATTAAACTTAACTAATCAGATAAGTTTATATCCGATTTTAAGGGGTAGACATTGCGTTATCAATCTTATCTTGACTAAATTTCTAACTAATAAAATAATTAAGGAGTATATATATATATATATATATATATATATATATATATATATATTATATATGTATCTGTGCAGAAGTTATGGTAAGCGTAAAAGGTAATCGCTTAACTTTTTAATCAAGAGAACCTTAATTTCAACACCTGAAATGCGCAATTGTAATTATTTGATTCGATCTAGGGACATAAATAAACAAGTAGCATATTTTGTATAATTTTGTACATGCACAACTTTAATAATAACGTATATTTAATCATATATTTTAACGCCATAAAAAACTTTCCAGTTTAACTTAAAATAACATTTCCTAGTAAAGGTATTATAAATTAAATATTCAAGGATAACGTGATAGTCGTGTTTGTGTTAAACATTCTTTACGCAGAAAACATAATTAAAAAACATTAGATATATCCTTGAACAGGATAAAGTTCCAGGAAATTCATTGGCGACGACAAAAGTTATGTTTATCAACGCGATAAGAAATAGTACATGCGTAAATAAGCACGTGTTCATATTGACATTGGAGGGGAGAGGGATAAAGCTATTTTAGTATATGTTGAACAGAGTGGGTATTGTTAAAACTTTGTAAGGTCAGAGTGAGTAAGGGATATGCATTCGAACGCACTTTGCATAAAAAATGTAAATAGGAAGAGCATTCTATGATGGACGAAAGATTTATCGACAAAAGGACCCCGAAACGTGTATGTTAAGACGGCGATTTCAGCGCGATAACAGGAAAATAAAAGAGCAGAGAAAATGGGTATACATTAAGCATAACCATGAATGTAACCATTCAGTTCTAGAAACGTGTACCACAAAGTGAAAATAGTTAGGCACCTTCAACTCAAAAAATAGCACCCAGGGAAAATGCGCAACAGTTAACCAAGAGCAAATAGAACCGAGCTTAGGAATATTAAATTGTCAATTCAGAATATATAGACAGCTTTAAAATAACAGTGGAATATTTATTAGGAAAGTGCTTTCTATCAGTTAATCAGATTATGAAATAAAACTGCACAACCGGTACGATGAAGCAAGCAAAATGTTTTAAAAAAAGGACAGAAAGCACGAAGTAGCGTCGTGGAACATGATAATGGAAGTTTTCAAGAAATTCAATCTCTGATGAAGACTCGACCATAAATGCACTTGCATAAGAAACAAACAGCACGCAGAGCAAAATAACATTGCATTCTTGTGGCATTGAACATTTAAAATGCCTAGTGGTCCTCCATAATATAGGAACTCAAACAGAAATTGCCCTCACAATTTAATGAAGTTAATAGGTTTTTTAAATAAACAACCGCGCAGGTATGAATTCCAGGTGAAATAGTTTCACGACAAGTAGAGAAGAGCTGTTCGAAAGGATATTCGTTTCGGCCCTATTTTTTGGAAGTTTTTGTACGACAGCATATTCAAGAAACGACTTCAAAAAGCTTACAGTATGTAAGCTTTGCTATCGATAAGTTATGAATACCCAGATATAAATTTAAAATGAAAATGAGAACGAAACTAAACAAAATGTTGCAAAAATGTTCGAACGATCAACGCTCCTCTAGTATAATACTCAAAGGGTCAACAATTTCTTGCAAGGAAGTGATCAGATTCTACGTTCAGACTGATTATAAACTAAATTAGAAAGATCACCTTCGCATGTTCACGAACTTTCAAACTAAGTTATGGCGGCTACTAAATTAACATGTAGATTTTGTCACCAAATATTAAATTGTATTCTTGTGTCTTGGAGTGCCATTTTATAACTAGACATCCACTGCCAGGTTTTTGCAGGTACTTGTATTCACCAGTGGGGTTAATGCAGATTTCCTATCGTTTATTATCAAGTTCACATATTTATTTGTGTGAACTATAACGTTCTCGCTTCTCGTATTACAATTAATCCTCATTGAAATATAGTAGTTATTTGCCGTCCTCATCCTCCCGTTGCTAATTCGTAACTCCACAGAATTTTCTTCATACTAGTTGCAGTTATTCCCACTTAATAACTTGGTCAACTCTATTCTCTACGTCGAATGGGTTGTCCCTGTACATAAATAATCATTCGTCGAGTATTTTTTTAATGGAAAGCGTGTTTCGAAATCAGGTAGACGTAGATCGATACTCCATCGCTATCTCAATCCGCGTTATCATTGCACGTTTGGGAATTGTTGCATTTTCCTAACCTTAGATTGAGGGTTATAGTTCAGACAAAGAGATATGTGAACTTGATAATAAACGATAGGAAATCCACATTAACCCCACTGGTGAATAGAAGTACCTGCAAAAACCTGGCAGTGGATGTCTAGTTAGAAAATGGCACTCCAAGACACAAGAATACAATTCTACCGAAAACAATTCTACTGAAGAAACCGAGACGACGGCAGGGCAAACTACCAGCCCAAAGAGGCGACAACGATCTAGTTTATTATCACATAGGTAGCAATACTAAGATCATTAGTTGAAGGTAAACTATACCTTAGATATAGCTTCGATAATAATTCAACAATATCGAAGAAATGGAAGAAATAGTGAACTTCCAAACGTTCTAGAGAACTCTAAGAAAATTTACACGATAGGTTGCGCAACTAAACTAACTATAACGGTTACAGACGGTAGTAAGCATATGAAAAATAAAAAGACGCAAGTGGGGAGGGAGTGGAAGCTAATAGTTTGTAAATATGTTTTGATGAATTTTAATAATTTAGGGACGCTAGACAGCACCCTATAGGCGAACCAAACTGATGCTTCAAATGTAGCACTTTTTATTTCAGTACTAATCATAGTTAGTTTAAGTTTCTAATAATATTACATTTCTGAATTAATTATACTTTTTTTTAGAGGCAATATTACAGATTTACATCAGGTTTAACTCAATCCTTTTGCATGTAGCGTATGTTACTTATCTATTTAAATATTTTGTAGCTTGATAATTTTTAAAAAATACAATACGTGTGGAAGTGCATAGGATCCCTTATTTTTCCCAGTGTATTGTGGTTTCTCTATTGAATGCGTACAAACTCATAGTAATAAAATAATACTTATTACAAATAATAAATAATAATCCAGTAAATAAACAAACAGGCAAGTATACACTAAACCAGTATCTTGAACGTGGGAATATAATGAAGTAAACTGTTAACTAAATAACAAACAAAGTGTTTCAGATGGTGCGCAGGATCATTATCACTACCCCTCCCTCTAGAATACTTAAAAGTGAATACGTCAAAAGTGAAGGAGCTTATGTAGTTTAAGAACATATAGATAGCAAAATTTGAATACCATTAATTATAACTGCAGTTTATAGTGTGAATAGTAACTCATGCAGTTAACTGAAAGTGCTAATAAAGAAACCTAAACTGAACAATACTTCTAAGTAAACTAACAGGTGAAACCCAATAATAACTAAACCACAGTATTTTAAAAATGATTACCCGCTTGTTGAAAACCACTGATACTAGTTTACAATTTTAATTAGAAGAGATGGTGTTTCGATAAATCACAGTGCTTGAATGGAATCAGCGATTGTTTGTTGTCATACTGATTATTGTTTTGTTGACATCTATGAAGTGAGTCACTTGTCCTGCCGTAAGAAAACAAATTTTATATTTCCAGAATGGAAAGGCAGCATTATACCAACGAGACATGTTAATCACTTACGGCATGGCTAATCAAAATGCGGCCGCATTAAAAGAATTGTATTCGGAAAGGTTTCCCATGTGAACAATTCCTGATGCGACAACCTTTCGCAAACGAGTGCACTGAGCTCGAACGTCAGGCTCTTTGAAACCCACACAAGGACTGATGGTGGTAGACCTTATCGCCATGGTTTATGTGTAGAAGAAGACATTTTGGACAAAGTATGCTGCACCATCTTTAAGTACTCGAGAAAAGAGTGTCGCGGTGGATGCCTTGGCGAAGTTAAAGAAGGAATGCCTTACGCCCTTATCATATTCAGAGAGTACAAAGGTTAGTGGCAGCTGATTATCCTCTGCGCTAACGATTCTGTGAATGGCTGCTTATTCAGCATACAGGAAGTCAACATTTTCCAAGAGTGATATTAGCGACAGACGAATCGTGTTTTACAAATGATGGGATAATAAATTTCCACAACACACTTCTAAGAGCTGAAAAACCCACATGCTATTCATCAGAGCCGGTTTCAACAACGGTTTAGCGCTAATCTATGGGCCGGTAATGTTAATTAATACTCAAATAGACCCCTGCTCGTCTTACTGGAAAATCCTACCTTGATTTTCTACAAGATGTGCTACCAGAACTTTTAGAAAAGATCCCTTTAAATTTGCGTCTACATATGTGGTTTATGCATGACGGCTGTCCTGCTCATTTTAGAGGTACTGTACGTAATTATCTTAAAGCCACATTTACGCAAAAATGGATAAGCCGGGATAAATCAATTTTGTGGCCCTCACACAGCATGCTCAAGATCCCGAGTTCGAATCCCGAATGTTAGACGAGCATTTTTCACAAAAATACGCCCTTGTTCGGACGAGAAGTAAAATGGAGGTCACGTGTGTAAGTGCTGTCACGCATGTTAAAGATCCCTCCCTTACTTGGAACAACAATGATTCCGCAAAATTGAGAATTTTCAAGTAAAAGAAAGCTCGTTTGCTGGCCAATATAGTATCTTCGCGTGGAGCTTTGGAACATCAAATGTAGGGCCTCCACATAATTCCGATTTAAATACGGTGGACATTTTCTTATGGGGCTACATCAAACAGTACATGTATCCCACGCAAGATGAACTACGTGAATGAATTAACATTGCTGCAGAAGACCTACGTCAACAGTTTCCACGGTTATCCCAAAACTGAATTCGCTGTGCACAAACCTGTGTCGAAGTGCACGGTGGACATTTTTAATCTCTAGTGTAAAAACATTCTTACAGTTCTCCAAAAATTTTTCTTTTACTGTTACTCTTTTGTGAGTTTTTTGTACAATGTAATTAGAAGTTACTTCTTTAAGAACTCTTAGTATATCATTTCAGTTAACGGCATAAGTTACCAGTCACCTTCTATAAGTACCTCGTATAAATACGGCTCGGTGACCTATTTGATACGAGTTGATGAACTCATTACCTGTGCTGGGAAATTAAGGTACATAATTAACGTATGATTGGAAACTTTTTATATTTAAAGTATTTTAGTTTTACCCTAATGGTAAGCTAAATTGAACTGTTACCGTCATTTAAAAGACCTTCCTTAACGCCTTGCTTGCACTTTGTATTCTAATGCGCGTTTTAATCTTAACTTAACGTAAATGAATTTCATTTAACTATTTTAATAGGAAGTCATCTACATGTGTTCTGCTTGAAATAATTTCGAGGACAAGCCCAATGTAGTACCTTCGCACGAGCATTAGGGATCTGATATACAAACTTTTCTTACATCTTCAGTGTTACGTTTCAAAAAGCAAGATAGTTATTTGAAATGGTCATTAAGCTAAAAAATCTTTATTACCAGACTAGGCTGTTCGTCTTTTTAATTCCTTTATTGTGAAATAGTATGTGGTTAGATAACTTTGAAATTCGACTCTTCAGACCACAAAATTATCCTCAGTCAGAAGTTTTAGTGGTACCTGCTGTAAAATTTCGATCTGTCCTAGGACTGATTTGTTTAGCATAGTTGTATATTGCTAAATGCTTATAAAGATGCTTTACTAATAAGAATTATTACTTTATCGAATAGAAAATATAGCAACTCAAAAAGGTGTAGAGTATATAACAAGTAGGGTAGTTGTTAATTTCAAACAAATTTTGCTACTAGTGTAGGCCTAACTAAGTTTAATTTCAGTTGAAGTAAAAAAATAATTCAAACATCAATTTCATTGAGGAAAAGTGGATGTACGAGGACAGTAACTTAAAGTAAACAACCCACACAAGTCGCCAAAGTTCAGCATTTCCTTAATTCCAATTAAAAGCACTACAAAATATTTCAACCCCTTCGGTTAACTTTTACAACCAAGGGGATGTTAAAGCAATAAGATACTTCTACATACGTATATTTGCGTTATCTTAACCGTTCTATTCGTATTCAGATAGCGAAACGCCCAAGATCAGTGACCGCGAATGGCCAATCTAATAGTCTAACTCAATTCTACACTCAGGGTTGTTACCGGAGTTCTCTATGACGTTTAAATGCTTGTTTGCGGTCTACCAAACAATGGTTTCAGATAGTTCTGGGAATGTTAGAACTTGGTTAAGTCCGGGAATTTAATGCCAAGATAACAACCATCTGGTCAAATGATACTTGAACTTTAAACTATGCGAATGCTTCAGGAGTCATTTGAGCAATTAATTAAGTCTAACTGGAATAATTATGATATTTTTGAGGTGTTTGTTGTTTAAGGATATAATTTCCCTGTCACAAAAGCTAAATAAAATATCCAATTAAAATTTAACACCATATTGCAATAACTTGCTCCCCCATTAAATACCCTACTACGAGGGTTTAACGCATTGCCATTCGTACATAATTAAATTGAAGAGGATTTTCGCTCGACACGTTTGTTCTACAGGCTTTATCAATATTTCTGACAACCCTAAATGAGCTTAAACACGAGGATTTAAAAAAGTTGTTCGGTGCGCAATGCCTACTCGTTTGATGGAGTGAAAGTCATGTTTATGTCAAATTGAGGATTAAATATGTTTTTAGCATATAGTCCATATCACTAGATTGTAGAACCCCTTGTAAAGGTAGTGGAATATCAGTAGTGTTGGTATAAATTTAGAAATAAATACCGCTCCCATTCGTACGATGGCTTTAGTATCGTGAAAATCTACAAATGCACAGGTAAAAATGGATAGAAAAGCAGTTTAGAAAGTGCGCGAACTAGGTTATTTTCCATTTCTTTAACTATCTACTGAAAAGCAGATAGGTTTGTGTAATATACTAACTTATTTGAGAAATATCTAAGCATATACTAAAATTCTAACGACTCTACAACGATCGCGTTTGTAGATTATGTTATATGTTAGCATATATTTGTAAATAATGATATGTTATTATAAATTAAGAGCCATCTGGTGGATTTATAGATATTAAAAGAATTATGTATCTGTGACTCCTAAGGTACGGTCGTGGAGCCTATCTACTGCTAACAATTAATTATTTATGTTCTAATGGATGAATGCGTTGAATGTGGTTATGATAGAAAACCCTCGTAATAGGAAAAGTATAGGGGATGGTTGCTATATATGGGACACTTTTTTTTACAAGCCTGCTAGATCCTTATTTTTCGAGTTTAATTCAAAATATTTTATTAGGAATTTTCTTAGCCCTATACAAACACATTTAAACAATTATATCATTGGAATTTACAAAAAAAACATGTTATAAAACATGTTATAAAACTTATTTAGTAATTGAACAGTTTAGTAAGGAAAATTGTGGATAATGATTGATTTTTATTCCCAATAAATGTAAAATGTACACATTATGAATACTTCCTGTATATTTGTTATGGTTGGTTATATGTTTTTCTTTCTTTTCTTTGAAAATGCAACCACATAGTTTTCTATTGTATTTTTATTGACATTTTGATCCATGACCTAGGGTCATTAATAACAATCCAAGGTTATGGATCAAAACGCCAATAATTATACAAAATAAGACAGACTCTATGTGGGTCTATTCCCAAAGAAAAGAAAGAAGAAACACACACTCTGATTGTTATTGCACCAATAAAAACAAAAATTAATATGCAGGTATGGTTAAAAAATCAATCTTAAAGGATTCTCCCAAAATAGCGTTTATATGTTACAAAATCAACCTCAAATTTTAAAGTATCAGCTGTGCGTAATGTACCTGGGTTCTTATATGGTTGAGCTAGTTTTATTAATACTTGTTCCTTCAGAATAGCGCAAATATCATCTTCAACAAGGTAAATAAATTTTTGTGAATTTCCATAACTTCGCCGAAACTTGACATTATATTCATTTCCGTTTAACACTTTTTGTATAATCCAATATAAGCCAGTATCTTTTTTTTTGGTTGAAAAGTCAACCAAAATAAAATCACCTTGCTCTAAAACAAAGTCAATATTTTCAAAATTTCATTTTCACTTCTTTCGCTGATTTCAACTAAAAATTCATCTGTCCCATCTGAATCTTGCAATTCAATCTCTTCTGTATCTGATTCATTACTGTCATCTTCTTCTACTATTTTTTTCTTTGTCTTCATCTCTTTTATCTTCAGTTTACGCAATTTCTCTTGAAACTCTTTTTCTATTTTGTTCTTTTCTGGAGTTTCTGTAAGTATTCTTGTTGTGCCTTTCTTCCTACCTTTGTCATTTTGCTTTCCCTCTGAGACCTTGGGGTATGGCCCCACTGATTCTGGAGTGATTACCAAATCAAAGGAGTTTGTTTTTCTTGCAGAAATTGAAGGTGTTAAAAGTTCTGAAAAAGAACACTGAGGTTCTTGTATGGCATTATTATTATTGGGAGGAAGGTGGTCTGTTACATAAGAACCCAAAAAGTCTGTATCATCAAACACATGTCGATTAAGAGTATATATCCTAGTAGCAGAGAACCCCGCAACCATATTTTTAGGTGTAAAGGAATTTAGGTAAGCCTTTTCAGCAACAGCAGCAATCTGGTAAATATCAAAAGTCTTCCTGAATTGGTTAACATCCACTCATTTTGTGTACACTCAAAACTAGTTTTAAATGGCCCATATATTGATACGTCCAAAGGCTGTAGCCGATGGCTACAATGGGGTGGAAATGTTAATAATTCAACATGGTTATCTTTAGCGTAATTATTAATATCAGGACTAATATGGGACTCATGGTTGTTTAATAGTAAAAGAACAAGAGTTTCAAGTGTAGGTTTTAAATACTTAACAAAGTGCTGGAAGCTGAGAAAGTTTGCTTCTGTCATCCACCAAGATTTATTTACAAGACCGAGGCTAACCTGCTGGAGCATCATTTAACACATGTTCCCTAAAGTTTACTCTAGGGAAAATGAATGCAAGTGGTACTTTATTGCCATTGGCACATACGAAGCACAACATTGTTACCAGTACGCCCCGTTCAGCAGAAGTGGCTTGTCCCATCTGTTTCAATCCCTTGCCAGCAAACACTGTTACAGTGCTGAGTCCTTGTTTCTATGTTTGTGGTCTTTGAGCACAGTAGTTGCTTTTTCTTGTTAAATGTAGCACGACCTTGTGCTAATCTTTGTTTTATATATTTTTTGCTTTTCCTATCTTGCGTAATTTTATTTCCTAGGTAGCAGAAATCCTTAACCTCTTGTAAGTTCTTGTTATTTATTTGTATTCTTGTTTTTGATTTATTTTCCCCTCTTTTGCATACTAGAACCTTAGTTTTATTTTTGTTAATTTTCATACCATATCTCTCCGTTAGAACTGTTTCTATTTCATTAGGAGCAGCTTCTAACTCTTCTTTGCTAGATGCTAATACCGCTACATCATCTGCAAATCTAAGCATATCAATCTTTTGTCCTTGAATATTTATTCCAAATGTTTTCCTGCATTTGACAGTATTCATTGCCTCTTCTATGTACAAGTTAAAAATTAATGGGGATAAGGCACATCCCTGTCTCACCCCTTCCCTAATATTTACTTCTCTACTTTCTTGCTCTAATTCTATTACCGCTGTTTGCTCTTTGTATAAGCAATGTACTATCCGTCTATCCCTAAAACTCAGTCCAATCTTTTTGAGTACGTCGAACATTTTTTTCCATTTCACACTGTCGAAATCTACAAACCCTATATATACGCTTTCTCCCTTCTCTATTGTTTTCTCCATTATCACTCTCAGAGCTAAAATAGCCTCCCGTGTTCCCACGTTTCGACTAAACCCAAATTGATCTTCTCCCAGTAATTTCTTCAGCTCGTTTTTCCATTCGTCTTTGTACAATTCTAGTTAATATTTTTGAAACGTGTGCGGTCAAACTTATTGTTCGAAAATTTTCACATCTATCCGCGCCTCTTTTTTTTTGGTATAGTTACTATGATGTTACGTTTGAAATCTTTGGGTATCTCGCCTGTGTCATACATATAGTTTACAAGTCGGAAGAGACGTTCTGTTACTGCTTGTCCAGCGGCTTTTAGAGTTTCTGCTTGCACCTTATCTGTACCAGGCGCCTTACCATTTTTCAGGCTCTTTAATGCTAATTCAAATTCATCTCTAAGTATAGGATATCCCAGGTCATCATTTTCAATGTCTGATTCCTGTTCTAATGCAGTTAGTTCCTCTCTTGAATATAAATTCCCTATATATTCCTGCCATCTAGCTACTTTCTCTACATTTTCTCCCGCGTCCCTTATATTTTTGCTATATGGTTTTATATCCCTAAAATTCATTCTAATTAATTTGCATGCTTCGTCTGTCTTCCTATTTCTATCTTAGTTTGTACCTCTTTGCACTTTTCATCAATCCATTGTTCTTTAGCTTTCCTGCATTTCCGAATAATTTCCCATTTCATGGCTTTGTATCTCTGTTTTCCTGTTTCGTCTGATCTATTTTTGTATTTTCCTCTTTCTTCTATTAAATTCAGGATATCCTTTGTTATCCATGGTTTCTTGTTTTCTTTATGTGTATACCCCGGAATATCTCTGGCCGCCATGTCTAAGCTGGATTTAATGTTATTCCATTTTGTTTCTACTTCCTTAGTATCAGAAATTTTCCGATATCTCTTTTTCAAATCTTTCGTGGATATCTTTATCTTTTAGCTTCTGAAAGTCAAAGTGCCTTTTTCCGTTTCTCTTTTTCAGATTTTTAAATTTAAGTGCGGCCTTCATAATTACGATGTGGTCAGTGTCTATATCTGCTTCCGGCTAGCTTCTACAGTCTTTTACTTGATTTCTAAACCGTTGTCTAACAATAATGTAATCTATTTGATATCTTCCTATATCTCCTGGTATCCTCCACGTGTATCGTCTTCTAACATGACGTTGAAATAATGTATTTGCGATGGTTAAGTTGTTCTTGTCGCAAAATTCTACCAGCCTATTTCCCCTGTCATTTCTCGTGCCTAAACCAAATAAACCTACTATCGCTCCTTCCCTACCCTCACCTACCACTGCATTAAAATCCCCCGTAATTATTAAATTTTCATGTCCTTTTACGTATCTTAGTATGTCTTCGATATCTTTGTAGATGGCATCTACTTCTTTCTCACTGTAGCTAGAGGTGGGCATGAATACTTCTATTATTACTGTACTTACTGGTTTAGATTCAAATCTAACCATGAGTACTCTTTCGTTCTTATGTAAGTAATTTTCTACACAGTGTCCTATCTTTTTTCGCATAACTATCCCCACGCCCGAATTTCCTTCCTCTGATCCTGTATGAATTACCCTGAAGTCTCCACTCCAAAAATCTCCCGTCTCTGGCCAGCGGACTTCGCTGATTGCTACTATGTCTAGTGCTAACCTATTTATTTCGAGTTTCAGGTTCTCTAGCTTACCTACTTGTTTCATACTTCTGACATTCCACGCTCCGACTCGCAGAATGTTCAAGGATATTTTTTTTATACTTTCGGATCACATCCCCCAAAGCAGTCCCCTTCCGGAGATCCGAATGGGGGACTATTTTACCTCCGGAATTTTTTACCCCAGAGGATGACATCATCATTAATAACAATTTGAGTATGCTGTGTACTTGGGAGATAATGTGGTGGTTTCCTGTTGGCTTCCACATCGCAGTAGTGTGTCTTAGAATGTCATACCGACCCCTGCCACTCTAAGTACCGAAAAATGCTGCCCTCTTTCTAGGACCTGTCTTAGTCTAGTTCCTCACTAAAGACCCCACTAATTTGGTTAAACCTATAGTTCAGCTCTTTAGCTCATTTAAACGCGCAAGCCATTCTACATGTTCTAGTATTTCAGAACGTTGTCAAGGTGCAGGTCCGTTCAGAATGGGCTAAAAGCTTACATTGTAAATATTCCTTACCACTTTTCCTCATAAAACAATTCTTATAACAACCAATGCAATCGCCTAAAGGCGAATTTAATCATAGCTATGGCAACATCGGCGCACCACAATAGGTTTATGCAGGATGGAGCATTCCGCACATTTATTGACCAGTTAAAGAAATATTAACTGCTGTTTTAAGATAGTGTTGTAAATAGACCTTTTGAATATTAAAAACGCCAAAACAAAAAGAGCAGACTGTGGGATCGCAGAAACCGACTCATAGCCAAGACAAAAAAATCAGTAAATAGAGACTTCAGATAAAATTTTTCAGATAAACCATGTACCTGCCTGGATGCTGTTGATGCATTTTAAGCAATTTGATAAAGCTTTTATGCAAAGCTATGACATACTATAAATCTGTAGGTCCTTCGTTAAAGTAGCTACTAATTTTGTTGCTAATGTCTCTGGAAGATTTCATGATTATGTATGTGAACTTGGGTTAACAGCTTAGGTTGGTGACAATGACAAATATATCTTACATACACGCTCAATAATGGGGTTCCCAGTATGTGAGCAAGTAAAGTTATTGATTTAAATGTAATCTCGCCGTTATAATACCGTGAATGTTGCTGTAACAGAAAATTATGAATACTATGAAGTTGCAGTTCTATGTCATTTAAAGAAAGCGGTATGATAGTTTCGTTAAATTAAATGTGAACAGTATCACACGCATTCTTTCTAACACGGATTGAAAATTCGCGAAATTTGTCTCATTCATACGAGTTTGTATTTTATAACATGTAGAACTATAAAGCACATTTTGAATCGAACTAGATGCAGAAGTCAACACGTGGCGATCTATATTCATTCGAGCATCCAAGCAATTGCAAGTTGCGGCGTAATTTTGTGTATCTTGCAACGTATAACGCATGTTACATGTCACATTAATTAATGAGTGTGAACCTATGCATACTACGAAGTTAATTAACTTTCATTACCACCCAACTTTCGGCTTTTTGCATCCATTTCTTCTAATTTCAGCTGCCTTTTGCTCGCACTTACAGCGTATTTAATTTATATAAATACATTGTTTTATTAGTAAGTGTAGACTCGTACCTTTGAAACGTAACCTAAAATAAGATTCATCTTACGAATACGTTACTCAAAAATATTTAGGTAGCTCTCATCTCCAAAAGGCAAAGGGTTCGAATAATGTTAACATATTTAAATTATACACAAGGTTCGACATTAAACCACGTTCTAAAAAATCTTTTCATACATTGGTATGAGAAAGGTGTAAAATAGTTTGGATATTAGGACTGACACCTACAATTTCAATACATTCGAAATATGCGGTATTAACTATTTTTGTTTGCAAATTCAAACCAAGCATGTCCACCGTTCTACATTACGTGTTTAAATGATTCTTTTTCAATTTTATCGAGTTAAATCTAAATAAAAAATGCTTGTTGTTATGTTTTGGTTATTAAAGAATATGCGGGTTTTTGTTGTTGATAATTTTAAAACACGGAGTAATTAAATAGGTCTTAAGAAATTTTACTGGAATAAAATAGAAACACAATATGTTTATCAGATAGAGGTAGTGGGAAGGGTGTAGATGTTTTTATTGGATTACCATAATTCTTTTGTCAATTCTATTATACTCGTAATTTAATAAGTTAAACAAATGATTTATATTAAAAATACCGCTAACAATTGATTTTAGCGAAAAATCTAAGGGTTAGTGGCTAGAAGGATGGCCTGATTAAAAAAATTCTTTCAGATTTTAGTAGTAGAGGACAAATTATAGCGATTTGATAGGTTACACGATGGATTTATCTCAAAATCTGTATAGAAATAGATTATAGATAAACACGGTATAGTTTGTAAAGGGCTGATCTCTAAATCACTGAGAGGTGATCCGATTTAAAAAATTCCAAGAGATTTGAGTAGCTGAGAAAAAGCAACATTAACTGAATCTCAAAAACACCGTTAACAATTGGCATGAGCAGAAACTAAAAAAACAGGGGTAGCTGTATCTACTCGGGAGTTGTTCCGATTTACAATTTTTTTACCTATTTGGACTTCCCTTGATATGCTCCACCAATTTAATATGCTACAGTACTAGAACGTAGGAAAAATGGTTATTCGAAGAAAACTTTTGTTGTGCGGGTGCTGAACGTTATCATGCATAGTTGATAAAATCTATTATCGAAATTAACTAAGAAATCAATGAGCCAAAGTGTGCCAGTTCGTCTATTAACATTCTACTTCGGATTTTTAAGAAAATGACAATTCCTGCTTACTTTAAACAGAAAAAGCTGAAATATGCATCGTATACTATCAGTGCACAAACCTTTAGTCTACCCTACCTAACTATGAGTAAAACCTCAATAAAAAAAAACATAATGCATTATGAATATTTAATGGCGCACATGAGTCTACGTACGTCGTACAAATTTTTTAAAAAAAAGAAGATATATTTCCGAGCTTTGCTCAAAAATTATTGTTTGACGTAACTACTAATCTAAAAGCTTTCTCCTTAGATCACAAACTATAGCAGTCCGTAAATTATTTACATCAAAATGTCGTTCGTTAATACTTTCAAAACTAAGGGAAATACTGATGGCGAACGTATAATACAGTTTCTACTGTTTGTTTCTGTGCACCACCGAGCAAACTATAACGTATTAAATTGTCTGCAATTTAAAACAAACATAATGTACAGTGTAGTAGTCTATTGTATCTCTGAAAGTAAGTAAGCGGCTATATAGGTCTTGTAACGTCTACTGTACAAACGTCAAACAAAGTCAGCAAATATGGGTAGTTCTAATGACTACAACTTTACATTTAATGGTTGTAAAGTGCAACTTTCCATCTATGTTCTAGAAACTGATGCATTAATCAATATACTTAACATAACTGAACATTTCACCCTTCAGTAAAATGAAAGGTTATACGGAGGAAACCGTCAACGCCTCATTTTGATATAATAATCTCAAAGTTAACAGGATAATGTTTGTTTGTTTAAGAAAAGCATACAAACCAGAAAAGGGTCGAAAGAGGGTACCCGCAGTTAGAATTAATGTAAAATTCATAAGGGTTTGGTCAACCATTTGCCTTAGATCCTTAGGCTTACATTTGCGTCCTCTATTAATAAATAAGGATATTCATTCAAGGCAAGTAATTAATCACGCAGAAAAGGTAAAGGGAAATAGAACGTAGTTTTAAAAGTAAACATATATCATGCAACCACAGAAACTATTTACCGCATAGATGTGCCGAACGAGAGTGATACAATCACTTAGTAAACTACAGAGTATTTTGAGTAGGGAATGACAAAATTTTAAGGTTAACCTAAAATACTACAGTTTTTTCTATGTATTCCTTAAGAAGGAATTTTCAACGTTGACATTTAAACGAATACAGATGAAATATATAACTATAACCTCAAAACTCAAAACGTTTCTCCTTTCACGAGTACTGAGTGACAACGACTCCATTTTCTTCTTATTCCAGAACCAAATCGACCATTTTGTATACTTCTAAAGTTATGCGTGGGCATTTCCATAAATTTAATAAAGGTGAACAACCCTAACGATACAAATAATGTATTTGCATATACTCATATCTTATACCAGAAACATTATATATATATATATATATATATATATATATATATGTATATGAATTTTATTGAGAAACGATTTTCTTCACCAGCATATTCGTGTAAATAGTTAGAAAATAGCATTTGTAATAAAAATTTCTAACACTGAAAATAAATCAAGCAGTTTATGTAACTCAAAGATACTAAGTGTATAAATAATATTAATTGCTAAAATATTACATACAGAGTATGAATTTTTCAAAATATAGTGGTCAGGACAAAAGTATTTAAAAAGTGATAATTCAAATGGTGGTCAGGAAAAACTAATTTTAAATGATGGTCAGTAAAAGTTAACTTTAAATGATGGTTTAAATAATGGACGGAGAGATGGTACTTTAAATGATAGTCAAAATATATGGTAACTTAAACAACGGTTAAAATTTGGTAATTTAAAATAATCTAAAACAATGAAAATAAATTTTGGTTGGAAAATACAGAACAAATCGAAGAGGAACCATCACTTGCGCTGGTTGGAGTACCAAGGACAACAATTGACGGCTTTACATTCTATAAACAAGGTCAGCAATTTTATTCTAGTTTAAAGGCTTTATGAACAGTGATATGGGTTGATGATATTTGAGTACTCATTTTTGTATTATTAATATTAATTATGCTATGTAAGGTGAATTGTACACGTATTTTACATCAAAACATTTCAATAATATTTTCATTGTGCACAAACAACTTCAAATTCAGTCTGTTACTTCAGTCATATAAGAGACAAATTTTTAAGCCACTGTATAAAAATATCTAGTTCGATAATTTTAACGTTATAAAACTTTCATTCTTTAATGGATAAAATATCGTTGATAACGTAATTAACAGTTCATTATTTTATATTAAATTGGCGCTCTTTAAAATTATTAATTAAAAATAACCTGTATAATGGATGTAATATTTAAAACAATTGCACATATGTCGCATTAATTAAAACTATTTGATTAAGCTTTAACATTCGATAATAGAACGGTAAATCTGGAATTTCCACAAATTTTACTAGGAGTTTCCATATCTACCACATTGGGAGAAATTCTCTTAAAGGCTAGCAACTCACGGGCTTATCGACGTCCTAAGTCTAGGACGGAGCTTCACAACATTTTATTGGTCTACAACGGTAGGGCGGAGTTCATAGCAATAAAAATGTTGTGAAGCTCTGCCCTTGACTTAGGACGTCGAGATATATATATATATATATATATATATATATATACATATATAATGCTGTGGATCCGGGGATTAAAGTTTAAGAATCGAGAGTGAGTCATTAAATACTTTTCAAAATAAAAAGTTCACAACAAAAAAAAATTTCTTACCCTGATTTCTTCTTCAGTAATTTCTTCAGCAGCTTCCCTAGCTAGCTCAGCGGTGTCTCTTCTCGGATACCTAAATTTACAATCATTCTTCCTTCCCACTCACACACCAATCAATAAAATCATCAAATAATACAACAATCATACAATCTTTTTTTACCGCTATTTACAAACAATTATTCACAGATATATACAATTTGGTTACAGTTCAATAAGTGATCTTTTTGTAAAGTTCTTGTTTAAATTTTTATTTGCAAACACATTTAATACAATTGGAGTAGATGGGCCTCAAATAATACCCTATATTTATTGCACACTGGAGTATGGTGAGCTCATAATAACCCAGTTTATTAATGTATGCTTTTTACTTTGCATATAATTACTACAAAATTAATAAACCCATGTAGCCTTAACAATCCAATTTAAATTCATACTGAAATTTAGTTTTACATATACCTTTTTTTCAATATTTAAACTAACCCTACTAATTGTCAAGTACACGTATCTTTTCCGATACGTTATAAAACCATAAATAACCCCAATGTTCACTCACACATCACTAAATAATTCCAAAAAGTTTATCAAATAACAGAAAATTCAAATGAGTTGCCTGGAAAAGGCTTCAAGTCTCCATCTCCTTTGATGATGCTATCCAGAATCCCTTTGCTTCGTGACTATGCGCTCTGATCGTCCAGATATTTATAGATGATAACGAAGCGCCTTGCTACCAATTACCATACCATCACAGCATCAAAATTCACGTATATTATACTTTTGTTTATGGATTTATTAGCTTGCTATGGTATTAGTTGGACCTTGGTTAAATTAACTCACTCGACACTTACACACGTTAATAACTATAAGGCCTCAACTTACCACGTTTTAAGTGCTAATACTCCATTTACTAAATTATGAAATTTTTCAATACACACAAGACTCTACTAAGCCGTCGGTTTATTGTTATAAGTAGTCTAAAGCGATGAAAATACAAAAGAATAAAAGGAATCAAAAGAGAGCGAGCCCCATTCTCTCCGAGTATCTATACTGTTAAAATGCCACCACTAGGCCACATTTCACGCGAAATACTTATTTTTAAAATAACATTTCTGCAAATTTTAATCTAACTGACTTAAAGCTTCCAGAAATTAACCTCGTGGACGCGCTATATAATCCGAAAAACCTGTTTCACCTGTCGCGTGTTCGTCCGTTGTAAAATTATTCGTTTCAACCAATGATACAGTCCTGTGTCGTCATAAAACTCCGCCTGTAATATTTTTATTCCTGTCTTATGCATATTTTATGTCGCGTTCCAACCCCACTTGAGTTATAGAAAATCGATATTGCTGACGGCGTCACTTGACTCCACGTGGATTGAGTACGTGCGTTTTGAATGTCAATACTTTTATATCCGTCTCTATCTGTAGCATATTATTGATCGTGCATCTCCTCTGCTCTTTAAGAAACTTCGTTAGTTTGTTATTCGAAGCAACTGACGGTTGGAAATTATATTCTATGAAGCCCGCTTTATTCTGTTGATAAATTCAAAGAAGGTAACCTTTCAAACATGCAGGTGTTCCTAATTAGTGATCGTTTAAAACAACACTTCTCGGAGTCTATATTTCACGGTATTCGATACAACTAACGTCCTTGTTTGTTACAACGAACCTCTTGCCTTGGAATTATTGATTTCCTTTTACCCTGGTGCGTTTTCTAATGCTATTACACGTTGAATTAAAATAAATTAAAATAATTATGCGTTTCTATTTGTTTTTAACACTGGTTTTCTTTATGAACCTATTACTTATCAATCCTTAATTATAAAAATACGTCAATACCTGTTCGTTTAAATTAAATCAATGAAATAAATTTTGCGCGTAAATAAATTGTTTGTTTCTCTATACAGGGTGTTTGAAATTGCATTGCTTACCCCAAATTTAACCCTTTGAATCCATAACAATATATATATATATATATATATATATATATAAATATGTAAATATTTTAGGTAGTTTTTTACACAAGGTAAGTTAATAAAAATAATAACTCAAACTTTTTGTGCAAAGTCAAATGATCATTTCAAATCGAGCTAGTAATTGAAAGATGGAAACTATAAGGTCTTGGACAGGACTTGAACCTGTATCTTGGTTTTGCCGGAACCATGCGTTTACCAATTACGCCACGAGACCGATGACGACAATTGGGAAATTTACAAATTTAAATCGTGTACACAACTATACATAAACCTAACTTTCAATTACGTTTGGCATTTTTGTCGATCATATTTAACATTGTCAAGTTTTTGACTTATGTCAGTTATAGACAGGAAGCAACGCTTAAAATTACGGCTATAAGCCAAGTATTAAATATATAAATATTTTAGGTAGTTAATTACACAAGGTAAGTTGATAAATACTATCGTATTACAGTGAATAAGATGAAATAATAACTTAGACCTTTATGCAAGGCCCAAATGATCATTTCAAATCGAGCTAGTAATTGAAAGTTGGAAAATATAAGGTCTCGGACAAGACTTGAATTTGTATCTTGGTTTTGCCGGAACCATGCGTATACTAATTACGCCACCGAGACCGATGACGACAAATGAAAAATTTACAAATTTAAATCGTGTACACAACTATACATAAACCTAACTTTCAATTACGTTTGGCATTTTTGTTAACCATATCGGACATTGTCAAGTTTTTGACTTAAGTCAGTTATAGACAGGAAGCTACGCTACCCTATGGAAACGTATACCATTTAGATTTATATCTTTTCAACTGATTTCACCGGTCCCAGTGGCTCAATTGGTTAGCGCGTCGGTAATCTAAGCCGAAAGTTATAGATTCGATTACTGTCCGACGCCGTATATTTTCCATCTTTCAATTACTAGGTCGATATAATCTCCATATATACTTTGCAAAAAAGTTTAAATTATAACTTCATTTTGTTGATTAATATTGTAGTATTAATAATAATCTGGCCTTGTGCGAGACGGGCGAGTTCAATAAGAAAAATAGACAACAGGATGGATTGTATTTATAATAAAAAAATTTTTTGCCAGCAACACTCGCTTGCTGTAAAGTGGGTGCTCTATGGCGTTAAGAGTACTGTGACAAAATATGAGGTAAAATATTAATAACCTATACTATCCCAACTTGAACAAAAATACAACACTTTGAGAAAAACTGAAAAAGGGTTTAATTGTTTATTTTATTATCCAAAATACAAACAAAGTTTGCTTGGTATAAAAAGTACACGCTACAGTAGATTATTAGACAGGTAAAAAATTAACACAGAATGACAACATTTAGTACTGTCACAATGGTGTAGAAGTTTAAGTTTTTAACAGTTAACACTACATGCAGAATTAAATGTTATACAGAGGTGATATGTATGAACATCTAATATAGTGGTTCCTTCACGATGGTGGAGTGGGTGATTGGATAGGTTTAATTCAGTTCGGTTTGACTGCTTGGGACCGCTTGTGGTAAAGTGTACCACTGCTCCACTAACACGTACCTAACTGGTTTTTTATATATGACGCACGGATTTCTATAATGGTATTGTTAAGAAGTGAATTGTTCTGTCCTGTGTTTGAATCTGCTACTGAAATGGTAACTAACGTTTTACCTACATACGAAAGTATTATGAAGCATTATTTGTAGATCAGCAAATTAAATCACCACAAAAAATAGCAATTTAAAGATTTCGTTGGTAAGATGATAGAAATTGTAGCTTTAAAAGTAGAAGTTTGGCAGATGGCTTCAATTTCAACAATTGAGCGTCGAGTTGCAATAAAACGCACCACAGAATATCACAACTATAGAAATTTAGTGAAACCTTACAAAAAACGAAAAGCTGTTGAAAGTTATAGCAGGAAGCTAAACCAATTTTTGACAAATAGTAAAAAGTCCTCCGACATTGCAACTTGCAAGTGTTTAATTTAGGAAGCTTGCCATTGTGATAGAAGACGAAAAATTTCAATAAATAAGTGACCATTTTGAGTGATCAACAGAATGGAAGAAAAATGGCCATAGGAGGAGCTGATAAAGTTGTTACAAAAAAACTATACTTATTAGTTGATAGAAAACGTAAAAGAGGCGTATAAAATAGCAATAGCATCATTTTCTGAAATCCTTCAAACCCAGACCATTGCTGATACAAGTACAAGTAGTACAGAACAAACTTCATTTTTTTGTAATAGATCAAATATTTAGTTTAAAGATAACTTTGTGTTTCAGAAAAGGCAAGTAATTTTTTACAAGAAACTTCTGAAGAAGTCATTTCCGGCCAAGAAGAAGCAAAAATACCAGCAGTAGACAATGTCAATATATCCATGAAAACTATACATACGAAAAGACAATTTCCTGTGGTAGCGAGGACTGTTAACCGTTACGAAATTTCAGACAGAGCAGGAGCTGCAATAGTATCTGCAACATTACAAGACATTGACCTAGAAAACAAAGAAGACTACTCCAAGGTAGTGGACAGAAATCTAATCCGTCTTTCGTAAGTTACGTTTCGGGCCTTGGGAGCGGTGTTTTTAAAAACTTCTCCAAAAACTTCGTAACAATTATTTACTTAAACAGAAATAAATATGGAATTTTGACAATTTGGTACTAAATTATTCTAGGTCAAAAATGAATTATTAATTGAACTATTATGAGCCGCTTAAACAAACTGCAATGTTAAATCTGAATACTTTGACTGACTGCCGGGTCTTGGTGCTCCCGGGCTATTTATAATGTCCCTGTCCCTCACAATTTTGTGGGAACTTGCAGAGCTCATGTCTGCTTATTCTTAATTCTGTTCATTAATACATTGTTACAATCTTACTTTCTAGGTAATCATGGTATTTTAACCGTCTGTGACCTGCCACCTGCAGTGTCACTATTGTCTGGAATACATTGTATTGCATCCGTTCTCATGAACTGTTAATAACCTGTCTGGTTTATCCTTGTAATACATTGTTGCATTTTACTTTATAATTTCTGTAATAATTTCTAATAATTCCTAATTATTTCTATTTCGTTATACATACATAAATTGGGGATGCATAACTCGCGTGCAAATAAACGACAATTAATACTTTCAGTGACTGTAATACGTTTGGAATTTATTTTAATGGTCGGAAAATAAGACGCTTACGACAACTGACGAATATAGACGTACAATTGATCAAGGAAATTGGTTTAATTTATATAGGATATGTTTCGTCAACATTTGTAACAGTGCTTTCTATGAAAAGTGGCTTTAACAATTTTTTTCGTGATAGCTTGATACATTCATAAAATATCATCGTAGTTGGTAGTGATGACACTGTGATTAATACTGTTCATAATGATGGTGATATATGACTTTTATAAGTACAAATGAAAAAGCCACTGCAATGGTTCATATACCTGCTCCACGCAAATGAACTTCCACTGAGGCATCTCTTCGAGCACTTGGATGGATCAACAAGTGGTCTGCTATTTTTTGAAGCACCTATTGGAAGTGTTTTTACAAAAATGCGAAGATCTACCGCTAAATAAATTCAAGAGAATTGAACATTACTTATCGTTTGTCACAAGTAAAAGCACCGATCTAAGTACAGATCAGCATGATCCCTTAGATATTTGTCGAGCAATTGTTAAAAGCTTATCTTTTTAAAGTGTAATGTTATAATTCATAGAACAGTAATTAATGATGTACTCAAATTTATAAATTATTCTTTACCGGTTGTATATAAAACAAGGGTAAAGTGTGCAGATAAATAATCGTTACTAGTTCGTTACAAAGTTAAATATTTTATTATAATGATACCGTTTATCTTGTTACTACAACTTATATGTCAAGATGCTCATTTAACAGGGCCTAATTCCAGAAAAGTGAAGGTTATACTGAGATTAACTAATTAATAATTTTGCTATATGTTGAGTGAATTTTAAAAGAAATGTAATGTCTTTCGTAGCGCTACCCCAGACTAATAATTATAAAAATAAATACTGTCACCAAAAGTTCAGAATCCAAATCAAGATTTAGTAGTAATTAAACTTTAAGATTTGTTTTACACCCTCTGAGTAAAACAGAAACTACGTTTATAAGAATTTTATTTTTTATTAAATTACAATTATTATGTTCATAATTTATCCTAAATGAGAATATAGAATTATTTTTGACTTCAATTCATTATTCTATAATTATTAAACTTCTACAAAGTTTCCTAGGTAATTGAAAGGTTTAACTTATAGTGGATGCGTGTATTGATACAATGAAAATTAATTGAAACTAAAATAAAGATTTCGTGCTTATACAGGATCATAAGACATAAAGGGCATCTATATTGGTAATATTTATGTTTCAGAGTCGTCCTAGAATTTCGTTAGTTCAGTGAAGAAGAAGGACAGAAGTAAGTAACATATATGTGGTACTCAAACTTTGTATTTAAAGTGGTTAGTGATAATTGAGGTTTCCAAACTTTCCTTTTCTCGCAATTTGATTTAGTCAATTGCATTAAAAAAAAATTTAGGTGGCGTCCATTATTTTATTTTCCAACTTTAATAAACCCAATGACCCAATCTCATGCGACCGTGGGTCAAAACTCAGTTAGCTAAAAAGTCTTAAGAGTTTTCTTTTTCTAAAAGCCGTTTTCCATCCTAACTTTACCCTAGACTTGTTACTGTTATATAAGAATTCTCGATAGGTTAAGTAAAACTCTATAAAAAATCTACCACGATTTTTTTATACTATCATTATTTATAAATAAAATTTGTACTTCAAAAAGGTCGACCTGCCAAAATACTAATATTTCAAAATATTATTTTAAAATTTTTAACAAATACAACATACATCTTAGAATATGCTATAAATTAATATTTAAGGAATTGTCAATCAAATAGTCAAATATTAGAATGTTAGGAATGTAGTTCAAATTAAGTGATAAGCTACCGTTTACAATTATTAATAAGAAAAAGTGAGTTTGATTTCATTTCTTTGCAGATGATTTGTTCGAGATAATTTATAGTTTTGTACAGGGCGTTGTTAAAATTTTCAAATTAACATTATACTCCATTATTTTATTGTTTAATTAGGTTATATTATATTATACTCACATTTTTGTTAGTTTTATCATTTATTGCTGCTGGATTTTAAGTAAGGGTATCATTCCTAAGTGTTCTCGCCTTTTCTGATTTACTTCGGTTTTAAAATCTAACTAAGGTTAGGCTTCATTGTTTGTAAGGACCGTGTGATATATTTATCATATTTCTGTCAGTTTCTTACAGATTATAGGAACTGTGCTTAATGTACACACAATTACTGTTTGGCGGAGCATTTCCTACACCAATGGGTTTTTGCTTTTGGGTAGTGCACTTAATAATTTACTGAAACAATTTTTTGTCAAATGAAATGCTTATGTGCGATTTCAAGGTTACATTGCTTGAAGCATTTTTCTTATTTTTAGGTTCAGTTAGAAATGTAATTTAAAGATAATTATTTTATATTTTGCTTTTTTTGTGCATTCATTTTAATTGATATTACAATATATGAAGATTTATCTTTTAAAAATCCTTTTGATTAACTTTTGCGGGCAAGTATTTTTGGTAATTTGATAAAGGCATATATTGACTTTTCAACCGCGTTTTTTCTACATTCTTGATCCGATAATTTCATGGCTGCTTGCTCAACCCATCATCCCGTTTTATTAATTGCATTTCAAATTTCTAAGAAACCATTTGTGTCACCACTCCAGAAAATCGTCTTTACAATTTCGTTCCACAGTGGACGTGCTCGATCCACATGCCCATCAATTTCGTGAAATGTTAAATTGGTTTTATACAATCGGCAGTAGCTAGTAAAATTTTCTACAACTCTAAACTTGTGGCATTGTTTAATAAACTAACGTTTGCAACAGATTTTCTACAAGTCACTTGGTTCTATAATACTAGAGTGTAGTGTGTTGAATTTTGCAAATGTTAAAGCGTTTTCTAATGTGGCTAAACTTTGTTGGATTACGGTAAGGGTTGATAATATTTGAGTGAATTTGGTATAGAATTTAATTAAGTCTCGCATTCCTAACATTGTAGTTTGCATGTTAGTTTCAAGGGTTTGTATTCTATTGGATATACTGTCTTGATTTCTTACCAGCTTTCTTAACGTATCGTTGAATTTTATTATAGTTGATTGGGTTCGAGGTATTTGGTTTCTCTTTATGGTCTTTAGCATACTGTTGGTATACTTCTTTGTTGTAGTGTATGTCGTAAGCGCTACAGGAATCTGAATGTCCTAATGTTAATTCTAGGGGTGTAAAATTTGTTGATGAGTGGATCGTTTTGTTGTAAGCGATTAGTGCGTATGACATTAAATTGGTGATGTGCTCTTTCTTGTAAGTTATTCTTAGTAATCTGATCTGTTCTAATAGGGTTAAATGTAATCTTTCAATTAATCTGTTTGATTCAGGGTGGTTTTCGGTTATAAAATGAATTTTTATATTATGGAGTTCTAGGGTGTTTGGTATCGTTTCTTTCTAAATTGACTGCCATTATCTAAAGTTATTGTTTCGGGTGTACCGTAAAATGTAAAGTATTGTAAGAATCCTTGGGTTACGTCATGGCTATTTTTAGAGGTCTTAGGTATCGCTTGACCTATTTTGGTGAGTGCATCTACAATCGTTAAAAAGTTTTGTGCTTCTACTACTAGAGTGCCTGCATGTAATTTTTGGAAAGGTTTGTTGGGTGTTTTGGTTAACATTAAGAGTATTTTTGGGGGTGCTCTGTCGTATTTTGTTTTATCGCATAGTTCGCATTAGTTGATAAAATCTGTGGTTAACTCTTTCAATATCTTTAAAGTAGTATTGTCTTATAAGTAGCTTTAGTGTTTCATTGATTCCCCGATGGTTGGTTTTGCCTTCGTGTTGATTTCTAATTGCGTCGTTTATCTCGTCAGGGTCGTCTAAGGTTATTAATTTTCTTGTGCATCTAATAAGTTCAGGGCCAGAGTTATTAAATAATTTAATGTATAATTCTGAAAATCGTTTATATATCGGCGTTGAGATAAAAATAAAATCGTTTTTTCTCGGGGGTATATTTTTTTAGAATTTTAATTATTTGTTCCTCGTTGTCGTCCTTAGTTATTTGGATTTGGTATATTTTCTTATTGTCTATTTTCGTGTGTTATACGGGATTGGGGTTGGTTAAAACTTCGGTAATTATAAATTGATTTGGTTTTATATCTATCGCTTCGTTAAAAATTTTAATTGCGGTTTTTGGCTCTTCGTTCTGTGTCGAATGTATGGTGTCTATTTCTTCTGGGTCTTATCTTATTTTCTGTGTCATCTACGTTGCCTATAATGGACTTCGTTTCTATTGCGTTGAGCTGTATTCTGCCTAGAGCGTCTGTGTTATTGTTGTAAATTCCTTTTTTGTATATAATTTCGTAATCTTACTCCTCTAGTCTAATTCTCCATTGTTGTAATTTTGAGTTTGGTTCTTATTTATCCTTGAATTTACAATGTTGCATCTAACTTAAGTTTCTTAATAATTTCCTAATAATTTCTATTTGATTGTACATATATGGATTGGGGGATACGTACCTTACGTTGAGATTGAATACATAATTCCCATGTTGAATAAATGCAATGTTGTATGTTCTACACAATCGCAATAAACAAATAGGATCTACCTCAGTGAAACATCAGTTACGCTCTAGAAGTGTTCAACATACGCATAACTAAGATTGAATACGGCCCACATCAATTAGCTTTATCACGTAAAGCGAACTACCCTTCAGATTTCAGTTCAGTAGAAATTTCAGTCACAGAAATTAGTTTTACGAATTTATGCATCTGAGAAGTTTTCAGAAGGTATTTTCGTTGAATAACACACCCAACTAATGTGCGCTATCCAACTTAACAATCACTGCTGACCTCAAGCAGAGCAATTTGATTCAGGCACGTGTACGGTTCTACCTATACCGATTCTAGGAAGCATGGGAGAGTTTTTCTTGACATGACAACCATTGAGAATAACAAACATAGTTACAAACCTTTATACTTGACATCGGTATTTATATAAACACTTTAAAGGTAGCAGTTTTAAAAATAACCTGAAAATGCAGGACACTAATAATTGAAAATTTTTTAGAAGTACGTCAGTATAATTATCTTGTAAACAAAAGCAACTTCACTCCTGTATTCGAGTATGAGTGTTGAAAAAGGATCACACGGCTTTTCAATTTGTCTGTAAACCTTAACCAATTTATTAAAAAAATAAATTACCATGAGATACTCAAACTTTTATTATGCCCAAATTGTTTTTAGAAACAAGATGTAGCATAATGTCAATTATAACTTGCGTAGTAAAGCTGAATATTTTAATTAGGATTATTGCAGTTTTGTAGATGACATCCACAGTCATCCTGTTTCTAATTTAACGAAGTACAACTATTCAAACCAGATATAAAATTTAACCGTTTATTTTTAAAGTTCAGAAGTTTAATAATATTCCTTATAAAATTACCCCATCTGTTTGAAAACATCATCCCTTGCGTAGGTGCTAATGTTGGAAGAGATTGCAAGTCTTCATCCATTAATACCTTCAGAAACTCTGTTTTTGTCTCTTAACAAGTATGAAGAAATAAGGTACTCTTAACAAAATTTTTAATTTTAGGGAATAAATAAAAATCGTTGGGAGCTAAAACTGACGAACACAAAAGATATTTAATCCCCGTTATACGTTCATCGACAGTCTATTCATGAAAAGCGCAATATTCTGTGGTGTTGCAGTAGTGCAAGATCCATTTATTTGACCTCTAGCCTGGACATTTATTTCAAATTTCATCCCTTAATTAACCAACACTTCTTTATAATAATGTTGATTCAGAATTTACCCCTTAGGAAGTGATTTGGACAATATGAGACCTTCATGCCCGCAAAAAAACACTAGTTAATTTTGATTTCTTCATGACAATCTCTTCATTTTGTCAAAAGTGGCAGCCTTCTGACGCAAGAATGCTTTCGACAAAATTTGTAGATAACTTACAATGCGTTACAAAAGCCTGCACAGGGTAATCCAAATTGGAGGCTTATGATAGGAAACGCCCATTTCTAGAGGAGAAAGACAAAAACTAACTAGCCTATCATATGCTCGATTTTCGTGAAATTTCGTAAGCGGAAACCGACTTCGATATCTTGAACCGTTTATGAGCTATAGGGTGTTTCTCATATTTTTGCCGTTTATAAACATGCATATAACTTTGTTATTTGTAATATATTTCTATTTCTGTAAAAATATTCTTTAAGCAAGTTTTTGAGTAGAATTCAGTCGCGTACCTAATTTCTTTAAGGATACCGTTATAAAAATATAGACTAAAGTTGGAACTTTTCTCACGGGACACACACTTTATTAACTTATTAAATTGACCATTGTTGTCTCAACAAAATGATGTATTACACTCTATATCATGGACTTCTCAGAGTGGCAAAATTAAAGAAAAACGTGATTTCTTATTACCTATTTTCCGAATCATCTGCCTAACGTTTGACATTTACAGGGAAAAATACTGTTATTTTGTTTATTGTAATTTTGAAATTTATTATAAAATTTCTAAAAACATATATACATACATACATACATATATATATATATATATATATATATATATATAAATTCAGGTTAATTTCGACTAGAAAACTTGATATTGTATAGTAAATATCGGGTCGTAGTCAATCTGGGCAATTAGATAATTCTTTTAATTAGTTCAAGCTTCAGGAAGAGATTATATGAATCTATCTAGTAAATGCTTGGAGCATGATAATAGTTAGGATACGACGACAAACTTGGTGAGTACATTCAAAACACATAATACAGTTAACATAATAATTAATCAACTAAGGTGGTTCATTTCTAAAAAACATTAACGGACAATTTAAACATTACAAGTTACATAGGAACCAGTCAAGGTATTTTATACGCGTTGGAGCGTCACTAAAAGAGTGTTGTGATAACGCCTGGCATTGAAGAGCCGCTCAATCACTGCTGTGATACAGATACGGCAAATTGTAAAATTTGAAATTGCTGGCTAGCTCAATAGAATTATTGGAGTTTACAAAAAGAAATCAAACACAGCAATATCACAAAGCATGTATACAGTCCAAAATATTTTCTCTCATACACAAGAATATAGAACATTTACAGCATAGTTTCTTTCAAACACATTCCTATTCCTAACAAGTACTTAATTATCAAAAATGTTTCTCACCTAATGTAGGTTTAAATTTACAAACTCAAATTTCTTCACTTGTGGATACTTTACCTGGCTTTTTATTCGCACGCTTGTAAGGTTTGTTTTTGGCCAAAAAATCCTTGACAGATAGTCTATTAAAAACTTAAAGTGTTTCAAATTCTGATTACTAACTTTCCTTGTAAATATACTCACAAAAATAAAATTATATATGATTAAGACTTATTCTGCCTTAAATTAAATGACAAATACTCAAATATCAGTTACAAACAAAATATTTTAAAAATAATACTTTGCAAAAATCCGGAAAGCGCTCCTCCAATTCGTAATTAAGAGTGTTAAAAATCTTCTATTACCATTTTTAAATTGATAGCAAATCCCAGTTTACAAAATCATGCATATTCGCCTAAATCTTCCTTCTAATTAATTTAAAATAGCGTTGTATCGAAGAATTTTTCGTCTTCATTGTATATTATAATAATTACATTTAATAACTTCCATATTTATATGCAGGTTACGTTGAACTTTATCATCAGCGTTACATTTTAAAAATAACTTTGTTATTTACCTTTGGTCTTATTTTTAAACCATTATCAAACATACCAAAAATTGAGAAACGTTAGTATGGACGTAAAATAGTTAAAAACTTACTAATGTGAGGTTTTACATTGATAATAGTTAAAAAATAAAACCGAAAGCTTAGTTAATAATAAAGAGTACACTTCATTAACCAGCAGACCTAAAAACCTGATACTATATATATTATATTTTATATATATATATATATATATATATATATATATATATATATATATATATATATATATAATTATTTTATGACCTTATTTTATTATATAATTAAGTAGTGGGTTTTTTTTATTACCTAAATTTTCGAATATATTTATATTCTTCTTCAGAGGTAGTATAAAATATACAAACGCATTAACAATAAATAATTACACTTAAGATATACTCACTAAATTGAGGTTTAAAATATATGTAACAGTATCAGATTATATAAATAAAAAAATGTAAAAGGTTGTTGAAACATATAATAAAATTACTTTGTATATATTAAGATGTTCTTTTTTGAAGAATATCATTAAAATTTTGGCAGTTATTTTGTATACCTTTTGTTATTTTTTATATCATAGTTGTATGCATGTATATCATCCTGTATGTATTGATAAATATACAACCTTCATCAATACGTATACATACACATACGACATACATATATCAGTTAGTAAATATTAATTGATTCAAATATTCAAACATATCATTAATGTTTCAATAACCTTTGTATATCACTTAAATTAAATTGTGGTGATAAAATAAACAACCTATAATTGATCATTTTTCTTTTTTGTGACTAAATTTATTATTGATGTATTCATAATTTAGAAGGTATGTATAGATAGAGCTTAGATCATTAACATACGTCATCTTATTCATTGTATATGGGGCTTTGTAAATATAACACATTTCTAAAAATTTTCTTTTATTTTCATTTTTATCTCTATCAATAATTTTGACATTTTGGAAATCTACATGGCGATCTTTATTTATGATGTGCATTGATAAGGAAGATGCATTAGGCTTTACCCGAACATCACTTTTGTGTTGGGTAACACGTTGTTTTAAATTTTGTGAAGTTTGGCCTATGCAACTTTGATTGCAATCGATACAATTAATTTTATATATAACATGTCTTTCACTAAGAGCCTCTGATGGATCTTTGATTTTTGAAAAGATTTTTCCAATTGATAGAATATTTTTATTCGCTATTTTGATATTAAATTTCTTAAAGATGTTGCATAATTTAGGTGTTAGTTATTTTATGAAAGGAAGAGATTTGTATGAAGAATCATGTCTACGTATTTACATCAGTTTCAGTAATTGAATTTATAGATTCATTGGAATGACTAAATAGAAGTTTATTTACGAGTGATTTGGGGTAGTTGTTATTTTGCTTAATTTGTAAAAATTTTGATTATAAAGGGTAGGATGACATATTTTCTTGATTCTGTTTTTTTTGTCCTAATATAAAGTTAATTTTTGTCTTATATGGGTGATATGAATGATAGTTAAGAAGTCTACCAGAATTTGAAGGTTTTTGATACCAGTTTAAAATGATTTTATTGTTACTGTTTCTAATTAGTAAAGTAAAAAAAAACAGCATACCTAAAACCCGCTACTTAATTATGTATATTATAATATATATATATATATATATATATATATATATATATATATATACTACATCACTTTATTAAAACGCTACATTAACAGTACTGATTTATATGGCTAAATAAAATAGTTAGACAAAAAAGATAATAACACAACAAAAACTACACCAAATTAATAAAAACCGGTCACCATTTGATGATACGGTTGATATTAAATTAAAGGCATGTCGTACGTACGCTTCCCAAACCGGCCCACAGTATAAAGTTAAGTCTTTGATTCTGTCTTAAAGTAAGAATCGAGGAGTGTTTTATTAGGTGATCTTAGTGGCCACTAATCAGACACCCGAGTCTCCAAAAATTGATTGCCAAAAGCTCCTCGTTCAAAAGCTCACTAATAATTCTTGCATTATGACCAGGTGAGCCATCTTGTTAATAATAAACAGTTCTTTGAATCATAGGCAAATCATCCACCGTTGCCAGACAACAACTCTCAAACAAACTTAACTCATTTTATTCTATGAGCAGCACGTGTAAAAGTTGCTTACAAATTACTTCTTGTTTTTCAGTATGCTGCACGTATAAAATGGGCTCCAAACTTACTTCTTTTTTGGTCTATATGACGCACGGGTAAAAGTGTTAAAGACTTAATTCCTTTGTTCTGTGAGCAGCACGGGTAAAAACAACTACTCTCAAAACTTTATTCCTTTTACAACAGATGAAAACGTGTATAAGCAGCTCCCAATCAACTAGAAATTCTATCCTTGTAGATTATCATCCAAGGACCAGTACTACAATTAGTCCTTGTCAATTGTTAGTCAAGGACCAGTAACTATTAACATTCCAGCGATTGCTATGCAAGAGTGGTCTAGTCTTAAGCTTTGTACAAGTTACTATTACGTAAATCATCATTCCACGAACAGTAATAGTTTTCCTGGCCAATATTAAACAGTCTGTGATTGATATCCTGATTAACACAAGATTATTCTTAACATTACTCGGTCGGTGATTGTAATTCTGACGACCACAGTATTACTCTTATCATTATACAGTAGCTGATTGTCATATTAACTAACATCCACTACTCGCTTGCACCTGAATATACCAGAGCACCACCTATACGACGCTGTCAACCCCAGCCAGGTCTTGACATTGTAGAAGCTCCAGCTTCACCACCTTTCTTAAAAGTTCAGTAAAATAAAACTTTAGGTTAAACATAAATTTATCTTCTCTTTAGTTTCTTACAAATTTACAACAAAGTATTTACAGAAAATTGTGGAGTTATAGTCTCTATAAAATTATCAATAGTGATGTATCTTGAACCAAGCAAGAATTAATGATTCAGAAAATTTAATGTTAAAATATTTTGTGAATTACTCTACATAAAATAATTATTTTTCTTATCGTTGGCAGTACTTCGGGAGACTTTACAATTGCAATTATTACAAATGATTTGAAAATGTCATCACTTTAAACTACATTCAAAGTTAATCCTAACTTTTAAATTATATCATGAGTACATAGTACAAATTGAACACACAAACTTTTCTTATCACACCATATGGCACAAATAACAAGTTGTTTATACTTTAACATAAAAATGATTTCTTGTATTTAATTAATAAGAAATTTGAAGCTGTGATTATTAAAGGTGCTACTTAATGAGGCAGATACATAGATCTTTACTAATACAAAGTTTATCGCCAACACAAAACTTTAAAACTTTTAATAAAGTTCAAATTACAAAAGAACAAAGAAAAATGTAGAACATTCTTACTAAATAGTGTAAGTTGAACCAACCAAGATCAGCGATGCACCAAGAAGTTCATCCTAACAGTATGTAGAATTTAACCCAATTCTACTCAAAAACGGCTTGAAGAATACTTTTGTAGAAATAAAAATATAACAAATAACAAAGTTATAAGCATGTTTATAAATGGCACAAGTATGAGAAACACTCTGTAGCACATAACCGGTTAAAGTGCGGTTTTCGACATTCAAAATTTCACGAAAATCGAACCCACAGCATGCTGGTTAGCTTTTCTCTATCTCCTCTAGAAATGGGCGTTTCCTATCACAAGTGTCTAATCTGGACCATCCCGTACATATTGCATACACCTTTCTTCTGCTCGAAACATGCAGTCTTTTTCGTGTGCCTTACGTAGCAAATACAGGGTGTCTGTATTTTTTTTTCAGTTTAACGACAATTTTAATAATAATTCGTTGTTCGGTTTTCGTTTTCAACATATTTCGAGAATACTTTATAAGAATTTACCGTTAAACGACTACGGTACAAAAATTAATTGAGCTAGCAGATTGCACTTGCAACTTTTACTAATTAAATTCCAATTTTTACAATCACGTTCGATAATTTGTTTTAAAATGCCTAATATTCTACGTAGCCTCGCTACTGAATAGCCATATCTCTTGTAGCACAATGAACATGTAAATAAAAATAAAAGTTTAATAAAAAGAGAGAAAGATTTTTTCATTGCTATATTTAGTTGATAAATTTGTTATTTTACAAATACACAGTCTATGGGAGTCCTATTGTATAACATAATGTTGTGTGGAGTTAAATCCTTAATAAAAAACGGCATTAATAACAAACATGTTGAAAGTGGTTGCCTTCATTCTGGTTCAAGTATGTCAGTGCATTGCATATCAACAACTATATGTTATCTAAAAAATTCAAGTAAGCAAATCTTTGTAAACATATTTCGCAAGTAAATGTACGCTACCAATTTTTTATAGTTAAACAATTTTCAGCATGCAAGAGGGCATATTACACATTCCTTAGGATCTCGTATGCATAGGGACAATATATACCAAACAGATATCGTGCGCTTAAACGTCTATTTGTTATTGTGGACAAAATGGCAAAACTGCATAAAATGCAGTGCGATATTCGCCAAACAAAGGTTACGTAAATCAATGTAATTTCGATCGTCAAAAAATATTTATATTATTGATAACATTTTACACTTTAAATTTCAGATGAAAGATACATAGCTAAACAGAAACGAATGCGAGCTGATAGTATTAATCCCTCGCAATCCCCTCAAATGTGATAGCAACAGAAAATGGAGCACCAAACCCAAAGCAGCTTTGATGTTCTTATGGAACGTATATTCTATATTGAATTAGTAACGTTTCCTTCTACCTTTAAGTACTAAATACCTTTTATTAAATATCGATTATATTCCATGCAATACCAAGAAAAGACTAACAAAAATATTATATATATATCTATATTAAGCAGACCGAGAATATCCTATTCCAATAATAAAACAATCACTTCCTCGGTTATCCCAGTGGGTGAAACATAAGCACACTCCAACTCCAATAAATCAGTAAATTAAACTTCACAAAAATGTCAGAACACATATTTACAACTACTAATTGTATAAAAATTAAAATTACAGCAGCATCAAGCCCTTCAAATACAATAAAATGACCAAAGTATGAACTTACATATATATTATATTTACATTAAGATTTCCGTGGTCAGCGTACTTTCGCTTTCGTGATTGCTTCTTTAAAATATACCTATATGCGTAAATTGCCCTTTGTTATAAATAATTACCTAAATAAAATTTTGGGTTAATTGAATCTTAAAACTACTAAATCTCACAAAATTATTGAATACACACTGCTTATTTCAAAAAGTGCCATACAGAGCAACTCAACTGTTTAAAACTAGTTTGATTTTTAAATTTAGAAGTATTAAATTAACTCCAGATACACATCCTGCCGATGCTTTCAAGCTTTGAACAAAAACTGCAGTCTCAGTGAGTGATGCTCGAGTGAAACTACTCAAAACTCAAACTAGGTCCAAGTCAAAAACCAATTAGAAACAAACGAAATTTCGGCACCACCAAACCAAATAGGTTAAAGCCAAAATGACTAGCAAAGTAAAGATTAAAAAATTTAAACTAATATTTGTACTCTTATTACAAGATTTTGTACAAGGCGCCAAACCCTAATATAGACACTTGGAGCTCTTAACAAGCAGAGATGAGCCTAAGTACGAAAAGCTACAGGGTGGCTACAAAATTATAGGAACACTTGTTACTTGCGGGCTAAGCTTAAGAATTACATTATGCCGAGAGACATGAGCTAGGATCATGGGCGATGTTGTTGACCAAAAAAAATTTAGGCGCATCTGCGTTTATGAGAATACCAACAAAAGAGAAACCACAGGGGAAATGTAGAAACTTTCTGGTATAACAAAAAATATTCATCGGTAACCTACCTCATCAAAGGACACACGACTAGAGTACATGCGACGGCATATCAAGCTAAACCTGAAACAAAACAATTGAGTTATGACAGAGAGCAACACAATTTGTGTCCTCACAAAAAAAAATGTATACTTGTGCTTTAAAAGATTTGTCAAGCTCAACGATAAAAAATTTAGATGTTTGAAATCAAAGATATGTTTTAATAAAGTACAAACAAATTTAAAGACAAAAGTCCTTTAAGGTATTTACAAAAATTATCTTGGACTGCAATCGAACAGTCTGGCGTGTTTGGATCACAATTAAATTACTTGTCAACAACACATATTGTTTGCATATATGGTCAGAAATAATCCAAAAGCTTTCATATGTTAGATATGCATTAAAATTTAATATTTTTCAATATATTCTGTTACGTATGATATTGACTTAAAAAAGTGATCATGTGAAATATTAGTTTGATTGTATGCAAATTATGAGACAAATACATGAGTTTTCTTAATAATAGCATGAAAATGTCTTTTTAAATAAGAAAACGCTTTTTGCGATTTTCTTTAAAAAGAAAAAATTAATTACCAAAAAATCTTTTAGTACTTTTGCAAATTATATTTAGACAGTAATAAAATAACAATGCATGACTGTATAATAATTTAGTAGACCATTCGAAATAATACGAAATGTGCTTTGTTAATAACTATTACAACACCTTAACACATGTGTCCCTCTTCTATTTATAGCTAAGCAAGTTTCTAATAAAAATGAATAAGAAACTAGACAGCTTCACAAAATAAATATAAATTTACTTTCTTGATACAAACAGCATCGGAACAGACACCGTTCGGCAAGTGCATCTACAGGATTCAGCTTTAGAGAAATCTCCATATATTTCGTACAAACATCCATGCCGATTTATTACAGATGTACAGCAATTAACTTTATACACTTGTAAACGAATTATAACCAACAAATAAAACGGGATCGTGAATAAGTCTTTCCACATTATTTTACAAATTATTGCCAACATATCAAATAAACTCGTAAATAATTCGTTATACATTACTTTCAAAAACCAAAATATTTCCGGCATCACTAACCAGAAATGTTACTAAAAATTACCATAAAAGAAAGAGCTTCTTTGTGTCAATTTCTCGTTTTATTGACCCACTCGACTCTGTGCGTCAGCGTTAAAATTACCAGTCGTATAAGTCAAAAGTAAATACTTGAATATATCGTTTCAAGTCCACCTCAGTTCAGGTGCGATAGAAATTATATCCAATAGCAAAATCGAAATGTGAAACAACCAATTCTGTATAATTTTAACGTAGCGATATTGTTACTATATATAAAAGTTTGCGCAGGAATTTTAATATGATACACTCTAATACTCGAAGTCTAATACTTGAAGTCTAACTCTTGGAGTATTTTTTGCAGAAAAATTAGGCGTACTATTTCTATTAACACTTGGAGAAATATTTAAAGCCCTAAAACACCCCATTGCCTATTCTAATTTAAAACATACTAATTTAAATACGATTTTAACATTGGCAAACCAAACTACACTTTTATAACAAAATTTGTACTTTCACTCCTTAGTGAAACTTGGTTATTTTAAAATCACATTACTGGATTGCAAAAAAATATAGCAATACTTTTCAAAATAAAGTTACTCTTATATATAACTTTAAATTTAGATTATGGAACCATTTGGTCCAGAAATTTCATTATAACAAAGTCTAGAAAACTTAGTGAAATGCACGTACACCATGACAAATCAGAAAACTTTCTGTTCATAACAAAGGAAACCATTTATTAAGCGCTTTGATTACTGTTAGTTTGACGTCATTTGTAATATGTAAAATCCAGCAATTCAATTTCCCTAAATATGTAATCATACCTAACGTTTCTCTAGGTAAATAACAATTAATTTTGATATCGCCGTTATCATTGCCAAATGTTGGTTTTACATTTCGTAGATGCCTGTCTTCGTCCAAAATTATATTAAACATGAAAATAAAAAGAATGCAAAAATCTACTGATACTGCAAGACATCAAATCCGCAGTGCAGTGGAAAAATAGAGTGTAATATAACTTTCTTTGAAACTACGTTCCGAACCGTGCGTTTTATTTAAAATGATTCTATGTATTTCAAGCGTCTGAAAAATTTGTAAAATTGCTAAAAACAACTAATCGTAAATGACAGCCGACAGAGACAAAATAAAATATTATTTAACAACGCGTTAATGACAACAGCGCAAAGTGATGCCAACCCGTAGCATTTATTTTCTTCTAAATATACGTACATAGTTTTCCATTACACTTGGCAACAAAACTTACTATCTGTGACGTTATTACTTTCATTTGGGAAACTAACTATAGTTCAAAGTTATATTGAAAATAATGTAACATTTATAAGACTGAGAGTATCGTGTTTGCTTCTTACACCTGGAAGAGTTAGTATCTGAACATATCAGTGGTAATACCCTAGGGAATCAAAAATTGCAAGTAGGTAATTAAAGAAATACGCACTTCCATTGTATGGTATTGGGTTTAATCCATTCTGAATTAACATTTTTACAACTCTTATTAGTATTCCTCAATTACCAACGAAAACTTTGTATATGCATGTAAACAATTAGTCTAAAATAGTGCCGTTTAACAAGCATGCAAATAAACACTTACCTTCAAAAACTACTAAAGTAGCCTCTGCGCTGACTGCATCTCCAACACCGTTCTCAGCAACACACTCGTAGGTTGCATCGTCTCGCCCTGCACGAACCGGTTCTATCCTTAACAACGCTCCCCCATCTGGAAACTCTTTGACTTGATAACGAGACTGAGTTCCTGTAATAAACAAAAATATATAATCTCAAATTTGCCCTCACTGCTTTATATAAAAGACTTTGCAAGCTCAATAAAATCATACAGCATCTGAGCTTACTTTCATAATTTTATTGAAAGGCTTCTCAAGACAAACAATTTCTATAGACTCACCAGCCTATTTAAGCCAAAATGTGTCTTGTGGCAAAGTAACTCTTACTTTGCCACAAGACACTTTTTGGCTTAAACGGGCTGGTGAGTCTACTAGTTCAGAAGTAACTCTTCATACTTTTTATACCTCCTTACACTTGTCTAATTAATATTTTATCATTTTTATTAATTATCATTATTATTTTATATTTCATTTTCTTTTTTGTCATGATTAAGCCCCTTACAAAAGTGGGTGAAACGTGGACCTTAGTTTATAAAATGACACGGTCCCAACCCGGAACCATAAATATTTATAATGAAAGCCTCCGATTATATCACTACCATAGTTTTTTAAAACTGATGGTGATAAATATGGGCGACTCCGTGACGTAGTTGGTATGCGTGTGACTAATACCCCCAAGGTCCCGGGTTCAAATCCCGACACGGTCCGCTTGAAAAATGTTAGGCGAGCATTTTTCACAAAAATACGCCCTCGTTCGGATGAGAGGTTAAATGGAGGTCTCGTGTGTGTGTTCTCACGCACGTTAAAGATCCCTACCTTGCTCGGAACAGCAAGGGTTCGGCAAAATTCAAAATTTTGTAGGTAAAAAAAAACTCGCTTCCTGGCCAATGTAGCACCTTCGGATGGAGCATTGGAAAATCTCATGTAAGGTGATAAATATGATTAGTGGAATAAAATAAGTCAAATTTTGCTTATGTATTCAATTCTCAAACAATATAAAAGCTAAAGGAAGAAGGGGCTACGTGGAAAAAGACTTAGAAACCGTATTACGAAAACCAGTGCTTGAAATTTTAGCATTCCCATAAGATACAACAATGTTAAATAATTAATAAAAACTTATTGTCTAAAAGATGACACGGAATTGAGCAGACATAGCAAGAATTTAAGACTGCATTAGGTAACGAAATCAAATAAACAGAATTATGTTCGTCAAAATAATTTACAAAAACGTTTAGCAAATTTTAAGCACGGCTTGCATTAACTTGTTTTATTCTTTCAAACTCTAATGGCCTTGTAAATTTATTATTAACTCTATTTTATTTATATTAACATGCCCACTTTCTGAACGAGGAAAGAAAGAAAAATTTAGGAAATTGAGAAGTAGTGCAAAAGAAAGTCGTGCAAGAAATGGAATTAGGATAACGGGGCAGAGATGAAAAAAAATCAAAATCAAAATAATCTAGATAGAAGGTTACGGTCAGATTGAAAAACTGCCCGGCCCGGCTAGCGGTTCGCGGTGGAGTGGCGTAGGCAAGAAAAAAAAAACAAGACGATAAGAACTAATTACTCGAAGGGCGCCTGAGATGATCACAGTCAAACAACTGGCTTTGCGATCCCACTGGGAAGCACGATGACATACCTATCACCTGAAAGAAGAATAAAATACACAATAAAAATTAAATAAATAAAAAGAGAAAAATAACACATTGGTATAAAACCCAAAAGAACTGGCCCCTGCAGCAAATTTTGGTTTACCTATCATAAAATAATACCTTCCAGATCAATTAACCAGTTACTTTATTAATATCAATAAGTCAAAATAAAATAAAATATCACAGATTCAGAACACTGCTTTTGCGTTTAAAACCCTTGTCATAACAAGTAGCAAATATTTTAAATTCACAAAATGGATCCTAAAGAATTTCCCACTTCACATACACAAACGACTGTGTATGTTGCCGTAGCTTGAACCATTCCATAGTACTATACGTAACACGGTTTTTTTAAAGGCCTATAATATCAATAATTATTATAAATGACATTTCGGAGGGACATAAAAACGCAAACAAAGAGATAAACAATCACAGATGAAGAACTGCAGTTTTTACGTCAATTCAATAATGTCAAACAAAAAAATTCAGAACTCCAAAAACAACAACTGTAAATCACAATGATAAAAGCATAAACTTAATTACATAAAATTGCAACAATAAAGCATCCTTAAATAAAATAGCGTTAATACTAAATATTATATCGCATAAACAATATATTCTGTTAAGCTACAGTTAAAGTTTAAGCATCAACAAAACTTTATAAATATTCTGTTTCGATAATTACAATTATGACTCACTGCTACAGGTCAGATCTCCAGGTAGGAACGAATTTAAGTTAACGGGCGACGTTTTAAATTGATGTGCGCGACCTAAAGTACCAACAAGTTGCTACATATGAAATATCGGCGTCCAGATGTTAATCAACCATTCCGCATTGAAGATGCCGCTAGAAAAGCGAGTAGCGTAGTTATCTATGTTTCAAATCCGACGAGCAGTACACCGTAAAGGGTGAAAGCAAAAAGAGCCACCCCAGCAATCCTTCTAAGAGGCAGTACAAAATAGGAAAAATAAGGACCACTTCTAATCTATAGTTAATTAGCTAAAAAGCATTCTCTGATCGTCAATGACAAATCGTACGCGATTTTAAGTTTTAAGGTTTCGACGTAATGCGAGTGCGTTCCTTCATTAAACATTAAGGAGTAAAAATGATTTTATAAAATTCAGTTAGTTAAAGGAACATTTATCACGAAAGTACACTGAAAAATCTATAGAATCTTTGGTAGTAACATTTAATAACGTGGCTATTTCAATGTAATATTAAATTAGGATACAGAAACAAACAAGAAAGCGAACCCAATATATTAAATACAAACGTTAATAACCATTGGTACTTTATACTCTTCTTATTAAATTTAAAAAAGGCAGATAGACACTCTGGAAATAATCGGCATATAAAAGTTGCTTGTACAATTCATACGAATTCAGAGAAACAGCAACCATGGTAAATTACCTCAATAGTCAACTCATAATATACAGTCATAAAAAATGTGTTGGGAACGTAAACACAACGCGCTTTCTACATCCAATGTAAAGTTTGAAAACAAAATGACCGTTAACATAAACAAAGCGACATTGACCTAGGGAATTGAGCAGTTTATACGCACAAAACGTGAAAATTTTGAAGAAAGAAGAACTAAGTTCGAAAAAGTAAGAGTTAAGAAATGAAAGATGATTATGTGACATTAGGTGTGTCCTGAAGGTAGATGGTCGACGACGAATTGTTTTTGAACTGTGCTGGATAGGTAGGTTAATAAAAAGATAATTAACGGATTTCACTCTACAACAACAGTTGGAATTTAAATAGATAGAATGGGGTGACCGTGTCGATAGTCAATGAAAAAGCGAATCATTCAGGTTCCTGGATGTGTTTAGTTAAAAGAAAACAGAAAATAAAGCGGAATTTCACTGTGAGTACCGTCTGAGTTTTTTTTGTTTGTTAACGATTTAGAAATATGTACATATGAAATTGTAACTATCAGGTGTAAATGGTTCGTAGTTATTTGATAGGGAATTATTATTCCGGTAAATAATTATTCTGTTAGACTATGATATAGCGACGCAGTAAGTTTTGTTTAGATTTAAGCATAATGTTATCGGAATAGGAGTTTAAAACTTTTAAAACCTTAAGAAAGATGCGCGTATTAATTTTAAACACAAGCTTTATTTGTGAGATGTATTGTTGGTTATTTTTTGTGAACATCTAGTATTTTCAATGGACTAATGTTTTTTTAAGTACAATGTACGTGTATTTATATTTTTGCAATTCACTGTTAATAGAGTTTAAGCTTAGGTAGAATATTATTTGAAGTTATTTATAATATAGGTAAAAATAATAATTGCAAAACGATATCCAGCTATTCCAGTTATGAAGTCGTACTTGGAAGAAGGCCCTTTATTTTAAAACATTCTTTAATTTGATAAAAAGTTAATGAGTGTTTTTAAGGTATTGTAAAGAAGAGTATACTATGAAGTGGCAAGTTTTTGAACACGAAAAGCAAGAAGACCTATCCGAAATAACGGTCTTCCGTGTAGGGAAAATATCGAAGTGATTGCTGGGACGAGACGGTTTGGCGCTCCTTACTTTTGGCAACTAGAAAAGCCCTTCAAGGTAAGTGGTACTTGAGAAGTAGCTTTGCATTTCGCCATTTCACAAGCTTATTTTTAATAGATTTATTACTTTCTGATTTGAAATCCACTCCCGCACCACTATACTTAGCCAGTGCACCCTTAAAATTGTTACGGGGTACCCGTCCCTTCTAGACAAATCAAAATTTGTAACGCAACGTCATTTTTACCCGTAACATCGGGTTAGAAAACAACAAATATATGAATAATCCAAACCAAAAAATTTGAATTAGTCGCATCTGTATTAGCCTATCAAGTATCGATGTATCAAAAACGAGAATTAAATTGTGGTTGTGAGCAAGAAATAACGCTCTTAATGTATCATCATCTTTATTAGGTCTTCAGTCCTGGAACTGGTTAGACGCGTACCTACATTGTTTCCAATTCTAAGCTAACCTACACATTTCCCTGAAATTCCCACAGTGTACGTCTTTCACAATCTTGATGTATATAACTTTCAAAAAAGACGGTTACGAAGCAACACATGACGAAAATATGAGTAGATTAGAAATTTACCCGTTACATACTCTGAAAAGTAGTGACGACGACACCGGAGAGCTTGTTTAGAAATTAAATGTATTAAGTTAATAGTCTTATTTTAGCGCGAGATGTAAATGTGATGCAAGTGCATACAAGCTAGCCCGTAATAATATTGCATAAAGCTTAGTATAATTGTGATTAATAGTCTCCTTTATTCGCACCGTATAGCAAGGCAACCGTCGCCTGCTTCAAAAACTCTAAAACCTTAAAAATGTAAGCGGAAGTTTGTAATAAATTTAAGATAAGTGACGTCTTTTACAACTAGAGAATTTTAAAGGCACAATTCGTTTTTATCATTTTGAAAAACAAATTTCTGTTCATTGTTACATAAGCAGCATGTAAAATTACGATTTCAGCATTAGGATATTAGATAAGGGCGCTTGATGTTCATTAATTAATTAGACAAGAACATTTAATTAATTTTCGGTTTTAAACTCACCTGAAACTTTTTTCCCATTTTTCTTCCATTGTATTACAGGAGCAGGATCACCTCTAGCAGCACAGTAAAAGGCAGCAATACTTCCAGCTTTGACCTGTTGGTTACGTGGCTTTAACGTGATTTCGGGTGGATCTGAAATACAAACAAAAACAAGGATTACAACATGTTTGGCGATAATTTGTACACCTGGGGAGTAATGTATGTAACTAGCAACCGCAATATCATAAACACCGTTTAAGATAGGGTTTAAATGAGATGAGTTTAGAAAGTCGTTACTGAAAATCGGTTCAGTGGCATCAACCGCTAAATGTAAATACTGTTTAAAGTAAAATATTAACCTGCATTTATATCAACGGAATTACCGATAAATTTTTGACGGGTGGAGATTACGTCCCCAAATGTTGAAGCGGATGATTTATAAAATAAATTTACATAGAAATAATGTTTCTACAAAAGTCGGTTTTATTTTCCTCACTTGCACAGCAATATGAAACTGGTATGTGCTCTTTTGTTGTTGGACTGGTATAGATATGAAGCTATTGCCTAACAAATCAGTAATTCCATGGTAATAATACATTTTAAATTAACTTGTCATACATAAATTGGGTAACTGCAGTAAATAATAAACTTATACTGCAATAAAAGTAATACCTAAATCACAAGATTTAAATGTTTCGGTTCGAAAATTACCGGGGACAAAAAGAAGGCTTTTATTTTCTAGGTTCTGAATGCTATATAAAACTCTAGGCAATTATATAATTGCAACAGAAATTATATTCATTTTCAATAATCAGATTTATCCTAAAATAAACATGTTCTTTTTACAACCCAATGTTCTCAAATAGTTTTCTAGAATGTATTCATATCAAATACCACAAATATCAAAAGATATCAATAAGCTGGTGCAATAAATATACTATACAATTTCACAAATTAATTATATTTCAAACCTATCGTAAGCCGTTTTGTATCAAACAATCTCTAGTGAGTGCTTAGCGTTTTTACTTGTTCCATTTTTTCGTGAATGGTTTCGTGCTCTTTTTTAGAAATGATTGTTGGATGTTTGCTGAGCAGTTCTTCTACGCGTCTAAATACCCGGTCATGAGGTGCAAACAAATGATATCTAACTAGAGAACGGATTTACAATGTTGAACATGTTGTGGTGAACTAAAACCTTGCTAAAAATGCAGAGTGTGCATGATGTGCGTATTCTTATTTTGACCACCACAACCATCACAAAAAAAAGACGGAGTGTGGTCACAATATTGTCATAGTGTAAAGAATCCAAATAATTCATGAGGGCAGGTCTTATTGCAATCAAACTTCTTCCAGCCTGGTCATCAGTCCACGTATAAAAACTGGAATTTTAAATTAACCATCAACACAACAAAAACCGTACATACTGATTTGGTGGGCATAGAACACGTCATTAATATGCGTTTTAAGCAATGGTTATGATAGTTGCAAGTTAAAACAGACAGTGACTGAGTTTTCGTGATGTTCTTTCATCAACCTATAAAAAGCTGAGGGTCATTTCTTATGAACTATGAGTTCGGTGCAATATTGCATTTTTTATTTGTGTCACATTCTTTTTTAATCATATAGTTCAGTTTTGTAGCACATACATCAGTAGCTGGATAAGAAAACCCAACGCTAAAATCATAACCAAAGTCTCCTAAACATAGAAAAGCTAACTTTATGCTCTGCATTACATTGTTACTGATACATGTTGTGTATCTTTTTTATATCTAAATCTACCTCCAAACGGATGCTTTTGAACATTGCCCCATTACATTGACTTTCCTTTGCCTTTAACTTGCCATTCAAATTTCTTATTTTATTTTTTTCTCCACAGATTTACTAGATACGTGGTCATCCCCTTGTTTTTCTTAAGAAACTGCTCCTTTATGCAAAATCTTGGTAATAGTTTTAAGCCTATCTTTTCCTTTACATTCGCACACTGCAGAAGGAAAGTTTGATATACTGTTACCTTTTTCCCGGATACTCCTTTTGACAGAAAATATTGAACAGCAAAATTGGAACAGTGTGGATTTCTTTTTAACAGTGTGGATTTCTTTTTATAGGTCTTGTTATTTCAATAAAATTCACTGACATGTAGTGGTACAGTTTAGTGGCTTGTTCAATTTTGTTGGAGTTACATAAAATGTTTTTCCGTATTGCACGAAATAATTATGTGAAATGCTATGACAAAAATATGTAGGACCATTATGGTTGTACACTATTCTATGATACTCATTAACGGAAATGTTATTGCTTGGTTTTTAAGATTGGTATATTATTGTAAATTTAACAAAAAAATTTTAAAAAAGCGTTTGCATTAATATTCTTCAGCAATCGTGCAATTTTTAAACCTTTCCGTAACAGGTCTGGCACTAGCAGTTCTTATCCAGTGTGGTGTATTTGTTTGGCAAGCGCCTCTAATTGAGTTTTGAGTTATAAATCTTCCAAATCTCTAGGTTTTATTACGTACACTAAATATTTAAAATAACTGCAAATAAAAAAATCGAATGCTGCATGATGAGACAAACCTATACAGGCTAGTGAATAGGCCCATATCATCCAATCTATCGCTCAAGAAATATTTACCCGAGATACCCAATAATTTTTTGACCATAATAAGACAAGTCCTCTCTTATACAAACAACATTATACAGTTCATAAATAACGCTCTCCAGTTAACGGGTCTTTAGAAAAACGGACCGATAATTCGCTCGTTAAACACTACGAACCATAAGTCAATCCCACATACTTGCTGAAAATTGGTTTACTCTATTTAATATAGGTGTTAAATTGACCAATAATGGCAATTATGCCGATTTATCATTATTATGGAATCATCCAGTAGTGCCACCAAAATAAAAACAAGGTGCTTTGATGAAACATTAATAAAGAGGAAATTGCCAAATTTAAAACTAATATATAAAGTGTCCGGTAAATGCGTGTGCAACGTGAGATTCTTTAGCTCGAAAAAGACCGATGTGAGCCAACTTGTGCATTATATAAGTAACTTCATGAAGCCGCTAGAGGACATCAATATTCTTGGAAAATTCTTGATATGCTAAAATAATTTGAAAACAGGTCCATAAATATTGACCATTTTTGGGGTGTGGGTTTCTACATTCAATTGACATTTTATGGTGCTGTACACAAAGGTTTTAAAAGCATGCGAGTGTCCCAAAAATGATATGTTTTGTAATATCTGTCCATAATCGTTTTACTGCTTATGTAGCGACTACCAATTTTCGTTTATGTGTAGCCGACTAAATTTAGAAACTTCTTTCTGTCACTTTTAAAATTTTGCTTAGATGAGCGATTTGTCAGAAAAAAATTATTTCATATGTCTGTATACTTTCGTCATCGTTGCTACATTAAGTGCAAAGCGGGGCAGATAAAAGAACATAGTTTAGTAGTAGGCTTTCCTTTGTATTTGTTTTTTAATTTGATTGTCATTTAATCTTAGTTTGCATGTCAAGTCGCGAGTCTCGGTTTAATATAATAAAATTTTACACTTCTCATATTTATCCATGGGTACATACACAAACGCCGAACAGGTAGATATGTTTTTAGTTTTCGGATTTTGTCAAGGCAATGGTTGTTATAGTGTTAGAGTGTAGGAACAGCTTTCCTAATCGCCGAGTGCTAAACCACCAAGTGTTCGTAAATATTGAAAAACTTCTTCGCGAAGAGGTAAAAAATGCAGATCGAAGATGTCAACGTCGCAGAACTGCAAATTTGGAGAAAAAAATTTTGGAGAGACTTGAAGAAGACCCACAAGTAAGCACCAAACGCTTAGGACTTGAAATACAAGTTCCTATAAGTATTGTTCACGACGCTTTAAAGCAACAGTTATTGCACCCATACCACGTTCAACCGGTACAAGAGCTTTTGCCTACCGATCTAGAGAGATATCGAGTTTTCTGTCAGTTTATTCAAGACTAGAGAATTCAAAATGCAAATTTCAGTAGCAAAATTTTATTGTCAGACGAAGTTTCTTTTACAAGATCTGGTATCACTCACCTACACAATGAACATATTTATGCTGTAGAAAATTCTCATGCAACTAAAGTGGGTTATTATCAACATGAATGGGTCGGTATTATTGACAATTTTATTATCGGACCTTTTGTGATGCCAAATCGATTAAATGGAGACAATTGTTTTAACTTACAACAGTAAACATATCCGAATTTATTGGAAGATGTGTCATTATTTCTTCGCCAAGGAATGTAGTTCAAGTACGTGGTGCTCTTTTCTACTTAAGCAGTTCGGTGTCATCTACATGAAAAATATCCGGATCGATGGATCGGAATCGGTGATGATCCTCCTACCAATTGGCCAGTACGATCGTCTGACTTGACGCCGTGTGACTAGTTTTTGCGGGGAACCTTAATATCTGCGTTTATTAGTCCCGACTTGATAGCGAAGAAGAATTGCATAGAAGAATCCTAAATGTAGTTAACTCTTTAATAAATAATGCTCAAACATTGCAAAGGAGTTCAGTTTAACTCCTTACAAATAATTAATTTGTGCATCGAAGAAAATAGCGGGCATTTTGAAAATTTATTGTAATCTTCCAGAACTTGTACCGGGTTGTTAATTTACTATAATAATAATTTTTAACAATAATTATTTACTAACTTAGAAGTCTTCTAGCGACTTAATAGAGCAACTTGCATAATAGGTAAGTTGGCACAAATCGGTCTATTTTAAACCAAGGAATCTGTGTTCTCACGTTGTACACGCATTTTTCGGACACCCTGTATACAGGGTGTCCCAAATTGAGTAGGATAGCATGGGTATCTTTCTTATTATTAATGATAAAGATCTGCTTAAATGAGCAAAGTTGTGTCATTTGAATACCTTACTTAAATTCCGCATAGATACATTCGAAATTCCAAACGGTTTAGAAATTATTTAAAAAAACTGAAAACTGCCAATTTCTTCGAAGTCGAATATTTTTGTTATAATAAAAGATACGAAAAAATGTTTCTTATAAAAGTTACTTAGTTCAATTGTGTGCACTTAAAAGTGATATTAACATTAAATTCAAGATGGCGGTTATCGAGATATTAGCATCAACTTTCATATTTTAAATGGACGCCATATTGGATTTTTAGATGGTTCATTAGAATATTTTTTTCTCTTTTCAACGATGTATTACAACATATGTTTAAATAAAAATTTTCGGAAAATGATAATTTTAATTTTTTATCAAATAGGCATCAACACAAATCAGTTTTAAAACAAATTAAACGAAAAAAAACATTAGAATAACATTAAACACCAACTAATAAATCATATCAATTGTTCAAAATGTTGACCGTTATTATTTAAACACAATCGGCAACGTTTTAGAACACTTTTTGTTACGCGTCGTAATGTATTCCCATTAAGACCGTTTATTACCTGCATAACCGCTTCCCGTAGTTCATCTACATTATTGTACTGGAAATTACTTCCATATACATTATCTTTTAAAGTGCCCCATAAATAAAAATCCAGGGGTGTTAAGTCTGCTGATCTAGGCGGCCACTTTACAGGTGTGTGGGTCGTGATTACCCTGCCATCAAAACGGTTACTTAAGTAGGTGATAACATCTCTAGCGTTGTGTGGAGGTGCGCCATCTTGTTGATACCAAATTTGATTATTTTGTGCCAAAGTAAGTCGTCTAATAAATCTTCTAAAGATGTTTGAAGCATTTCCAAATAACGTTGAGAGGTTAAGGTTCCATCGAATATTATAGGACCAAGTAAACGGTTTACCAATATACCACAAAAAACATGACGTCCAAATCGAATTTGATTGCGTCGTGGAACTGTTATGCGTGGGTTTTCCTGTGCCCAATAGTGTTCATTATGACGATTAAATATTCCACAGTTAGAAAAATAAGACTCATCGGTCCACAAAACGCGATTGATAAAATCATCATTCTCCCTAACTTGATTTATAAACCATCTGCAAAATGTTGATCTGCGGAGATAGTCGTTTGGTTGTAAGTTTTGAGCAATGTGAAATCCGTAAGGGTGATATTTATGCTTTTTTAAAATTCTTGATGCTTGAGACTTGGATACGTTTGTTTACTTGGGTTTCTATTTCCCGTGTTGAAATGTTTGGATTAGCTTCCACACAGGCCAGTGTCAACACCTCATCTGCAATGTCTCCATTTATGTTTCGAGTAGGTTTTTTTAAACATCCATACTGCTGCATATTTGTGTCCAATCTTTGAAAGATTTTAATGTTTGGCTGTCTTTTTTCGGGAAAGTTTGTTAAGTATGTTTCGGCAGCAAGGCGACTGTTCTTATTACATTTTATGTACGTACAAAACATATGATATTGTTCGCTTGTTGAAAAATTTGCCATTTGAATATTTTATAGAATAAGTATATCACAACTTATAACTGGGAAAGAGAATATACAAATGGCAATTATTAGTACAACAGAAACACTAATTCGACATGACAGTTTGTTATAATTTCATTTGTTTAAGAGAAATCTGATGATGCCTACTTGATAAAAAATTAAAATTATTATTTTCAGTAAATTTTTTCATTTAAACATATGTTGTGATACATCGTTGAAAAGAGAAAAAAATATGCTATCTAACCATCTAAACATCCAATATGGCGTCCATTTAAAATATGAAAGTAGATGCTAATATCTCGATAACCACCATCTTGAATTTAATTTTAATATCACTTTTAAGTGCACACAATTGAACTAAGTAACTTTTATAAGAAACATTTTTTCGTATCTTTTATTATAACAAAAATATTTGACTTCGAAGAAATTGGCAGTTTTCAGTTTTTCTTAAATAATTTCTAAACTGTTTGGAATTTCGAATGTATCTATGCGGAATTTAAATAAGTTATCCAAATGACACAACTTTGCCCATTTAAGCAGATCTCTATCATTAATAATAAGAAAGATACCCATGCTATTCTACTCAATTTGGGACACCCTGTATAGGAAAAAGTAGAAGGATTGTAAACCTTCCAAAAAGGTATGTGATAAACCTAATTGTGACTATGCATAATTAAGTAAAGCGTTTTGGTGTTGCATAAATAGCAGTCAAAAGTTAGAAAATTAGTTAACAAAATTGTTAAAATGCGAATATGGTTCAATTTATTAGGTTGGAATATATAATTTGTCGAAAGTCAAATCAACCCAACAGTTCTTGAAAAAAGGCAGGTTTATAAAATTGTGTAAAATAAAAGTTTTCCCTAACAATAGTATGGGCAGCATCCAACAATATGGACAATACATCAGATCGCCAAGCTAAGTGCACATGCGGCTTCTGTAAGACATATTGTTGTAATTATTTTCAATAATCTAATTGCATTTTGACTATATATTGTTCAAATCGTAAAAATATGTTATTTTGTTGTTGACAGACTTTCCTCAGATTAATTTGCATACCCAAAAATTGAAAGTATTTGGTGACTAAACTGCCCGTATTTATCGTATTATAATGAAGAAATGCGGTGTCGCCATTTAGCAAGCTTTAGTAGACTCTAAACTTTGGTAACCCTGGTAAAAATTTGCTTTCAATTTCTTGCTTATTAGGGATACCAGCAGCGTATAGGCATGTTGTTAATAATGTGTTTCAGAAAACCATTTGCGTCGAAGTAGTAATATCTTTATTTCCGATTAAATTCAGTATTAATCTAATAGGCTACTACGATAAATTTTCAGCAAAAAAAAACAATTTTCGCTTTACCAGATTAAATACAACAGTAGACCTTCGCGGACCAAACAGTTTAATCAATAAAATTGTGAAACCTAAAACATTCGACTAACGAATAAAAGCAAATAGCTTTCCGTAATTGTATGTTTCAAATAGTCATAGAAGGAAAGAATTAGTTCCCGTATTTTAATCATCAGTAAACGCTATTTAGAACAGATCTAACTGTATATTATCTATAATTGATGTTCAAGCTTCATTATGAAAGCGCCAACTTCTAATAATAATGATCAAGAAACGTGATATCAAATTTGTCATTAAGTAATGTACAGAATAGAATTACAATTTCTAAATGATGTACTTGCGTGTACTACGCTATAATTATAGATAACACATGAAAATGTCGAATAGACAAACCTGCATATAATGGCCCAACGCCATTGTTTCCAATTAACTCTATATAACTGCAATTTATACCTGCATACATTTTCAGACGTCAGTATTTTTATATATGTCAAACTTCACACATGGGCTTTGAATTCGCCAATAATGACATGTGATTACAAATAGCTTTTGAATCACCAAAGCAAAAACATGTAGTTTGCAATAATGATAGTTGTTATAAAGAAAGCTTTTGTAAATACTTTCTGAAAGAGCAGAGTACAAAAATGTTCGTTTTTAAGGTGTTATGGTTTAACTTAACAATAAAATAATACATAAGCTGATAACCTAAATAATTCCCGTTAGTAAATTATTTGGCATTGTCCGTTCATTACAGGTTGATCAAACTCTTAATCTATTTTAAGAACCCTTAAATTTTAAATAGTTAAAATTGTTACTGAGATCGATCTGAATCACATTTTTGGAAACATTTTTCAGGAGGTTGAATTAATTTAAATAAGTTGAAACACTAGATTTTACTTTCAAAAATTGCAAACCAACCGTAAAACCTAATTTAAAAATGGACCAGAAAACAACCGATCTATTCTTAAATTCATTCCAGTAACGAAATACCTACGTTGTTTTCATAGATGCAATTATTAATAGTAGGCGTATAGTCTACAAGAGTATGAGAAAAATCTACCAAACACGAGCTAGAACAAAAATAAAGAATAGCAGAAGGGAAACAATTTTATTTTCTTACATTTGATTTTCAAGTATTTAGTGACCAACATACATACTACGTTTCTAGAACATAGGTTATGTACACGCGGCTGCAAAAGTCCATCAGGAACGACTCTCAAATAAAAGAAACTCCTGATCGATGAAAAATTAAGTAACTTAAAATTAAAAAAATACGTTTACGGTTTAACAATTGCAAAATAAATTCATTATTTTGAAAATTACCTTTCAAAATAATTAATATTCAAAATAAATGCATCGTGTTAAAAAGCATTAAAAATTCTACACTAACATTGCTATTAACGTACCCCCGAGAAGGCGACGCTCCAAGACAAGTTACATAAAACTGATTTTTAGGAAATTACATTTAAGAAGATATTCGAAATTGTACTCAAGAAATTTTTTGCTGGTAGATCAGTAGCAATTAATTTTCTTTGCAAAGAAGTTATCCTTGCAGACCATACAAAAGATCTTCCTGCTTATAAATGAAAAATATACGTTAAAGTCTAACAACATATTTATACACAGATATTGTCTACGGATTATAGCTTGATTTGTAATCATAACCATCACACTCCGTATCATGCCATAGGTTTACCCTCTACGAAATATATCTTCAAATATTCACTATAAAACACAATAACCTCAAAAAGTACAAAGTGTGGCTATAAAATAACGAGTTTGATGTAAAACTTTTTATTTTAAATTTATACATATTTAATCTTGATACCTTACAATATACCCCACTCCCTCCCACCCTGCAAACCCTTCACCGTTGCATGCAAATTTTTCATATTTCAAAGCAGTGCCGGAAAATTTTTTCGTGAGCACGTTCATGACGCGTGCCGCTTTATCGTTTACAGCTTCAACGGTCTGGAATCTTCCGCGTTTTAGTGCAGATAAAAGGCGGATGGTCTAGCACTGGAGTGTTATATTTGGCTAGAACCGTCTTGACGGACAATGCAATGTGCGCCTGTGCATTGTCCATGACTTGTTTGTCCACTTATAGATAGATTTTAAAAAAAATTGGCGATTCCTACTGTTCGAACTTTAAATATCAGTTTCGGTAATACTTAGAACGAGCAAGGCGACTACCAGGTTCATAATATCAGAATTATATAAGAGTGTTTAGAAATTGCATTTAGAAACCATACCATTGACACAAGAGTCATAATACAATATCTTCCTCAGAAGATCTTTCATTGGGAGGTATGTAATACTATTTTCGATACTCGGTCGAAGCTGCTCGCAATTTAAATGAACTTCAAGCCATAATTGCTGACAAAGTCTAATTACTAGAACACCTCGAGTACTAAGGCATACGAGAATGAAATTTTATAATATAACGGTAGTATCCTCTACACTACAGGATGGCAAACTCCTATAACATTTCTTAATCTAGTACTTTAAATACTACAGATACTTTGTTTTGGAATTGTATATTAGTTTGTGTTATATTAAATTTGTATTTAAAAAAAGATGAACCTTTGTAGACATTAAAATCCTTAAATAAACATAAAATCATTACTGTTAAATAAATTTTAAACTTAACCCGTTTTGGGAATACAATGTATTGACTGACACAAGACACACTTGACCGACGTTTGAACAAATTTACATTTGCCTATCTGCACGCAACTGAAACTTTAAAATAAATTCCTTTCTGGAAAAATATTACTTGCAACCAGAAAATGTTATAACGATAGCTCAGAACCTTCGGTGGATAATCTAAAAGAAAAAAACCAAAACACACATATTTTCAAGATTAATGCTAGCTGTTTGAAGAATTCGTACATAATAGGGATTAACGCTTACCTTTATAACAATTTTGCATGTTTTTCTAAATAAAATTCTTCCACTATTCACTAAGCCCCCTATAGAATGCAAACATGAAACAAAATGTGCCGAAACTCCATTTCATTTTTTTGCAGTTTACTTATTGTAACACTTCTAAGTTCGTATCAGATTATTATTTAGTGTTTTAACTGTCAATGGTTCAGTTTCCTGTTCCTTCAGCCAATTTTTTTTATCGCAAGTATAGAAAACAATCCGTTCTTAAAGAACCTGCACTTTGAAAAAGTTCTAGAATACAAGAACGGGTAGAATGACTTGCGTATTTTTAGTGAAGTAAAGAACTGAACTATAGGTTTAATCGAATTAATAGAGTCTTTAGCTAGGAACCAGACTAAGACAGGTCTCCGAAGGACAGCAGTTCTTTCGGTACTTACAGTGGCAGAGATCGTAGCGGTTGGTACGGCATTCTAAAACACACTACTACGATGTGAAACGTAACGGAAACTTACCGATTACCTCCCAAGTACACAGCGCGCCAAAAAGGTTTTTTTTAAAATGATGGCATTCTCTGCGGTAAAATATTCCGGAGTTAAAATTGTCCCGCATTTGGATCTCCGGGAGGGGACTACTTCGGAGAATGTGATCGGCAAGTTTAAAAGAAGAACCGAGAACATTGTGCAAGTCACAACGTGGAATGTTATAAGCATGAAGCAAGTAGGTAAGCTAGAGCATTTAAAAATTTAAATGGATAGGTTAGCATTAGACACCATAGGGATTAACGAACTTCGGTGGCCAGAAGTGGCGGTTTTTGAAGCGGAGACTTTAGGGTAATTAATTCATACATGATCGCAGGAAAGAAATATCGATGTGGGAATAATTATGCGGAAAAAGATGGGACATCGTATATAAAACTACATACAAAAGAAAAGAGTACTCGTGGTTAGTTAGAATCTAAACCGGCAAATACACTAATAATACGAGTTTACAAGCCCACCTCTAGCTACAGTGATAAAAAGATAGAAGCGATCCACAAAGATATTGAAGGAAATGTTAATGGTAGGTAAGGATAGAGAAGGAGCGGTAGTAGGTTTATTTGGTTTAGGAACGAGATAGGAAAGAGGAAATAGGTTGATAGAACTTTACAACAAAAAAATGTAACCATCACGAATATATTACATCAATGTCATGATAGACGACGATTCACGTGGTAGATGCCAGGAAACATAGGAAGATATCAAATGGATTATATTCTTGCTAGACAACGGTATAGGAATCAAGTAAAAGAAGTTACCCCCGGAAGCAAATGTAGACACTGACCACAACCTAGAAATTACGAGAGCCGTGCTTAAATTAAAAAATTTAAAAAAAAGGAACGAAAAAAAGCACTTTGATCATGAGAAACTAAAAGATAAAGATACCCACAAAAAATTTGAGAAAAAGTTAAACGAATTATTGAAAGAGATCGGGAAAAATTTCTGATACTAAAGTAGTAAAAGCAGATCGGAATAACAATAAATCCAGCTTAGACATTGCGGCCACAGAGATTCTGGAGTATAAACAAAAAGAAATTTGGATACCATGGGTGACAAAAAATATTCGAATTTAATAGAGGAAAGACAAGAATACAAAAACAAGCAAGACAAAGCAGAGAAACATAAATACAAAGCTACAAAATGGGTAATTATTCGCTAATACAGAAAAGATGAAAAACAGTGGATTGAGGAAAAATACAAAGAGCTATCATAAGATAGAAATTGGAAAACAGACGAAGCAAACAAACTAATTAGGAAAGAATTTTAGTGATTTAAAGCCGTTTAGCAAAAATATAAGATGCGTAGTAGGAGACGTCGTTATAGAAGATCTAGAGAAAGTGGATAGTTGGCAATTATATGCATGAAGCACTGGAACAAAAAACAGACAGTGAAAAGGATGAGTTGGAATATCTTATACTTAGAGACGCGTTTGATCTAGCAATAAAGAGCTTGACAAATAATAGGGCGTCAGCTACAGATAAAGTGCAAGGAAAAACTCTAAAAGCTGCTTGACAAGCGGTAACAGAACGTCTCTTCCAATTTCTGTATGTATGAGACAAGTGAGATTCCCAAAGATTTCAAACCTATCACCTTAGTCACTATATAAAAAAAGAGATGCGGATAAATGTAAAAAATTCCGAATAAGTTTAACAGCACACGTGTCAAAAATTTTAACTAGAATTGTACATAGGCGGATGGAAATATCGGCTGAAAAAATACTAGAAGAGGATCACTTTGGGTTTAGGAGAAACAAGGAAATACAGGAGGCCATTTTAGGTTTAAGGGTGATAATGGCGACACCAATAAGGAGAAAGTGTGTAATATAGGGTTCGTAATCTGGAAAAGTGTTCGACAATGCAAAATGGAAAAAATGTTCGAATTACTAAAAAAGATAGAAATGAGTTAAAGGGATAAACGAATAGTACATAACTTATACAAAGAACAAACAGCGATAAAATAATTAAAGCAGGAACGCAGAGAAGTAAATATTAGGAAAGGGGTGAGACAGGGATGTAAGCTATCTCCATTAATTTTTAACTTGTATATCGAAAAGACAATGAATACTGTCAAATGCAGAAAAACAACATTTGGAATTATTATACAGAGGTAAACGAGTAATATGCTCAAATTCGCAGATTAGTATCTAGCAAGGAAGGATCAGAAGCAGGTCCTTATGTAATGGAAGCAGTTCTAACAAAGAGATACGGTATAAAAATAAACAAATATAAAATAAAATATAAAATATAAAACTAAAACTAGTACGTAAAGGAGAGCTACTATATTCGAAGACAACAAACATGAAAATCAGGAATACACTGCTGAAAGCATATGTGTGGAGTTCAACACCTGCAGCTGTAAAACTTAGATAGTAGGAGAAACGGACTGGGAAAAGGTTGAAGCCTTTGAAATTTTGAAATGCTGTGCTATAGAGATATGATGCAGATATCATGGACAGACAAAATTAAGAACAAACAGGTACCAGAAATGATAGGGGAAGAAAAAAATATGTGGAAAACAGTAAAAAATAGAAAAGATAGTATGATAGAACGCATTCTAGGGCATAAGGGAATAGTGCGGAATATATTAGAAACAGAGGTAGAGGTAGGGCTAGGTTATACTATTGCACACAGATAGAACAAGTGGGAATTTCAGGAAAATATGTAGGTTAGCTCAGAATAAAAAACAATGGAGGTACGCATCCAACCGGTTTCAGGACTGAAAATCTAATGATGATGATACTAAACAACAGTCAAGATTTCCAGGAAATATAAACCCACTCGAGAAAGCTAAAATTGTTTGCTTTATAGTCGAGAAAAAATTTTAAATTGCCGATTACGATATACATAAATTAAAACGGGTGCTGCACATACAAGCAGTGAAAAAAGAATGAAAACCGAAAAACGCATTTAACAGTTAAAATAGATGAACGGGTAAAAGTACTTGCGACATACTTTTTCCACGTCAAATTGGAATATAATTGGAACGTTTGTATCTTCTAACATGATGTTGAAATAATGTATTTGTGATGGTTAAGTTATTCTTGTCGCAAAGTTCTACCAGCCTATTTCCCCTGTCATTTCTCGTGCCTATACCAAATAAACCTACTATCGCTCCTTCCCTACCCTCACCTACCGATGCATTAAAATCCCCCGTAATTATTGAACTTTCATGTCCTTTTACGTACCTTAGTATGTCTTCGATATTTTTGTAGATCGCTTCTACTTCTTCCTCACTGTAGCTAGAGGTGGGCATGTATACTGTATTATTACTGTATTTACTGGTTTAGATTCAAATCTAACCATGAGTACTCTTTCGTTCTTTTGTAAGTAGTTTTCTACACGTCGTCCTATCTTTTTTCGCATAACTATCCCCACTCGCAAATTTCCTTCCTCTGATCCTGTATCAATCACCCTGAAGTCTCCACTCCAAAAATCCCCCGCCTCTGGCCAGTGGACCTCGCTGATTCGTTCCATGTCTAGTGCTAACCTATTCATTTCGAGTTTCAGGTTCTCTAGCTGACCTACTTGGTTCATACGACTCGCTGAATGTTCGCGGATCTTTTTCTATACTTTCGGATCACATCCCCCAAAGTAGTCCCCTCCCGAAGATCCGAATGGGGACTATTTTACCTCCGGAATTTTTTACCGCAGAGGATGCCATCATCATTAATAACAATTTGAGTACGCTGTGTACTTGGGAAATAATGTGGTGGTTTCCCGTTGCCTTCCACATCGCAGTAGTGTCTTAGAATGTCATACCGGCCCCTATAGTCTCTGCCACTCTAAGTACCGAAAAAGCTGTTGCCCTCTTTCGGGGACCTGCCTTAGTCTGGTTCCTCACTAAAGACTCCATTAATTTGGTTAAAGCTATAGTTCGGCTCTTTAGCTCATTGAAACGCGCAAGCCATTCTACCTGTTCTAGTATTTTAGAACGTCGTCAAGATGCAGGTTCTAACACCTGTACTATTGAGAAAATCAACATTCGCTATTTTTAATTTTAACATATTTGCTACGGAATAAATTTACATTCAATGGTTAAATTTAACACCCGTTGACAAAATCTACATTTAAAACTTGCAATTACTATTGAGAAAATCTAAACTTTTTTTTGTTTATTACATGTTAGCCGCGAAATGCGCACTTCGTGAATCCACTATCAAATTTGTCCTTTACAATATCACTAAGATTTAATACTTCTATTTGTCCACGTGAATCAAAAAATTTTTTTTGTTTTTATTTATTTTTAGTTATTAATAGATAATCACGGACAATGTGTTTAATTTTCTTTGTGCTTTATTTTTATCCCCCACTCTCCGCGTTTGGTAGCTAGCCTGGTACTTACGTTTCGTCCGGCTACGTCATTGTAGGTAGCAACTCATTAAAATAATGGATCGTACTTATTTGTTAAGTTTTGTTTCAAGTTTTTAATTACATTTGATAACGCGAGGATTGAAGTTCGAATTCTTGTTATCTGAACGAATTTTTAATTTGATTCTGCAGTTCGTCCTTATATGTATTTTCTACATTACTTGTCTTATTACTTCAAGAGCAATGCACGTTTTTTTGATAAGAAGTGTAGATCTTGGATGCATCGGTAAGTTCTCCCGCGTTATTAATACTAGTAAGACTTTCTTTGTTGCTCTTAGCAGAAGGCCACATTGTTTTATGTAGGCCCGATGTTGTTGTTAAAACTCTTGCAGACTGTTCTGATTATTGTTAAGTGATTTGTGTTTTTAATAATAATATCTAATTTGTGTTTTTTAATAATAATATCTATTTCTAACAGTAACCTAACCTATCATTGCAGCCACGGCATTTCTGGCGTGAGACGGTCGTGGTATTTCTGCGTTTCTTGTGTTCTATTTTGTAATCGTGATTTGTGCGGGTCCTCACTTTAAGTATCCTTTCTATTTCTGTCTGACCCGTACGCTTCATAACGTAGCAAATTCTTGTAATTAAAATTAATTCCTAAACAAATGCTGCTCACGGAAAGAATAACAAATGCAAAAAGACATTTATGTTGCCACTCCGGTAAATCATTTTCATAGCCATGAACTTGATTAATTACGTATATATGACTTCTAGCGAGAGCCTTAAAAAGTGCAAGAACGTAAACAAAGGATCAGTATATATTAGTATTCAACCATAAACATTTAAGTTTCGTGGTACAAAATTTGGAAATTGATGTTTACCTATCTCCTGAATAACGATTACTAATTAAGACTAAACTACTTTACATAATTATAGCTCATACTAACCAATTCCTAAAGCGTTTGAATTTCGCCATGTGACACATTTTCACTCCTCACAAGGAAGCGGAAAGCTTTTGATTAATGCTGCGTATTGCGTAGGAACTGAATTAATTAGCACAGAATGTAATGGCATTGCTATTCAGGATTAAAGACATTACATACCTACCTAACTTAATTAAAATCCTTCTAAAGAGAACTATGTATCCCAGTACAAAACAGAAAAGATACATTGTTTTTCTGTACTCATCGATTCTTTTTTTGGTATATGCTAACATCTCTAGCATGGAGCATAATAATAGACGTAAAATCAATATACGTCTTGATGTTTAATACATTTAAGTACAGAGCGAACGAGCAATGAGAAATAAGGTAAATATTTTCTCTGTTATAGTCAAGACGAAAAACGCGGTATTATTATAAGCATTAATTTGGAGGGACAACAGAAAAATGCATTACACACCAATTGCTGCAATGTAAACACACGTTCTGCTTTTATGTAGATTTGCATTTACATAAATGAGTGGTGCTTGATTGCATGCATGTACAGTGGAAGCAACAAAGGGGCTAGTAGTACAGTAGGAATGTTCGGAACTAGTGTCAACATCATGGCTGTATACTTGTAAAAGCCAAATGAACACAGCGTTTTTGAATGAAGCTAGCTTTTCAATTTCAACAGTATATTTACACCGCTTGAAACTGAATAAATTAAGCTCTTTGTGTCAAAGAAATGAACATAATTAGGATACTACACGAGTAGGGTGTATTTATTTAAGCATCCTTCAAATTACGAAAATGTTTATTGTAAGTAAGCTAATGAAAGGAGGGAATACAAGATGAGCCAGTAATATAAATGTAGCATTTAAATGAGGTAAAAATATTATTGAATATAATATAGCGGAAGGTTCTGGCATCGGTGTTAATTGAGATTTATTTACCTGTTAATACAGCATGCAAGATAGAACTTAATCTACTTTAATTAGTATTAACTTGAGAGTTATAAGAAATAAATGTACTTCTCTTTTGTAACAAATTCCTATAGACCACTGTGTGCACTAGGGTTAAAATAATTAACATTTCTGTACAATAATAGAAAATCTTAGCTCGTCTTGCACAAAAGTGTAACATATCCAACAATTTATTCACTTTAAAGGCAATGAGCATATTGTGTAACTCACCTTGCGATACGTATTTCATGCATCAGAAAATCTTCTACAGGACATTAGGGATCTCTCTGGCAATAATTTCCGTAGAGCCTTGGATGAGCAATGAAAATCTAACGAACAATAAAGACTGAATTCTTGCTTTCAATAACGTTTTCATACGAAACAAATAACTATTGTCGGGATTAATTGAATCAAAAATTATCAATCAACTCAATATTAAACCCATTTAAAAAAGCGCTGCACAAAAATAAGACGGTCTTATAACACCTATCGTATAAAACTGCAAATCTGAAATACATGACTAACAACAAAATATTAACACAAAAGATGTTACAAAATACTATGTTTTAAAAAACAACAAAGCCGATGCAAAATATAAAACTTACAAAAATAAAATCTTACCAATAAGGGAAGCTATTATTTTAAGTTTGACATGAGTTTTGCATTAAAGAGTACAACGATGCAGTACAAAAATTGATTGTTCAAACCGCTATGTAACCAAATATTTGAAAAATTTATGACAAATTACATTCTGTTGCCATATTTCTCTGCAATGTTTTCAGGATTAATGTGTACTTGGGTCAACACATGTATGCCATTCATGGAATCTCTAACTACTCAAGTACTTCAAGAGTTTTGAAAAGTATGGATGTTGATTAAACGCTTTTCTAAACGTTCAAAAATACAAACATTGGGTTGTCGTCTTTCGGGATAAAGTTCACTATATCTTGCCAAAGCAGTTCTTAAAGTGCTATAATTTTTTATGTAAATGATGTACATATCGAGATGTTTATCTGCCAAAAAGTATGCGATAACGCATTCAAGCCCTTATTACTACAATATCAAAAACAAACGAAAGAAAACCATTTTTGCTAATAATAACTAACATTTTGATACATTGTGGAATAACTTTATTGTTTTGCTTTGCATGGCCAAATTAATGTATCAGTTGTCAATGAAGAAAATCAAAAGCGAACAAGTGTAGCAATAAATTGTTTCATGTCATTTACTATTAATAGTCCAACCAAAGCGTCGCAAGATGCCTTTCTTATGAGACTCTGTAGGTATTTCAAAACAGTTTAATTGTTCCGATATTGGTTTGTGTATACAACACGGTGTTACTAAATGTTCTGGTGAGAAAGATTTAAACTTTAAATCTAAACAAATCATTTCGAAGGTTCGATCATCATTGTGTAAGTCGGCGTTTTCCAAACTGGGAGGCAAGCCTCCCTAGGGAGGCACGAATATTAGCCAGAATTGACAAAAAAAGTGCACGTGCAGCTAATCCAAAACGTAACATATAGGTACATATTAACTACTATGCTGCTGATGCTATCCTTACTCCGTAGCAAACATTACGGTTCAGAAATATATCTGCACCGTAGGGATTGTATTATCTATGCGCATACGCGAAAAGATTTGGCAGCTGCGTATTACTGCGTAAATATTCAGGCGCGTTGTCAGACTTCTCACTTTCTTATGTACGATATCCACTCGTTGCGAGAATATACCACCAGTGGTATGATACGTAACTTGGCCGACCAGTAACTCTCCAAAAATCCAGACAATATCGATTTCAGTTTAGCTCAGGAGTATTAGATTGTGTTTCTTATTTTATTTTGAGGTACCCAATTACTCACTAATCACAGTAGTAAGTAATTTAATTAAGCTTAATTTTTTTAAGAACAATGTATCAACTATCCTAATATTTTTAGAAAAATTGATAAGTTCTTGACTGGTTATAAGAGAAAATCCTCTAATAATGAAGAATCCGATGTTGGGACAAGTAGTAGGAATCACGAAGGAAAAACCCCCAATACAAGAAAATACGATTCATCTTATTTATCGTTCGGATTTACAAGTGTTATTACTGATAATGTAGAAAGCCAATGTGTTTGTTTTGTTCGAAAGTTTTGTCTGGTGATAGTATGAGACCCAGAAATGAAAACGCCATATTGAAACTATGCATTCTCGATACGTTGGAAAGTTCCAAGAATTTTTTTAAAGAAAACTGGATGAGTTCACTAAACAAAAGCAAACGTTCAAAAAAGTAGTTCATATTCCATCAAATGCGTTACTAGCATCGTGCTTAGTATCTTACAGAATCGCGAAGTGTAAAAAACCACAAACAATAGAAGAAACATTAGTTTTGCCAGCAGCTATTGATATAGTCAAAACAATGTTTGGCGAATCATATGCACAACAGTTGCGACAAATACCGCTTGCTAATAACATCGTTGGCAGAAGAATCGACGATCTGACAATCTTTGCAATCTATTAGTTTCTCAGATGCGTATTTTAAAATTCGCCTTACAAGTAGATGAAGCAACCAATTTAGCTAAAGACGCACATTTAATTTCTTATGTTCCATATGTTGAAAGAATAATACAATTGAAGATTAATTATTTTGCAAACACATTCCTGGCAAAGCCACATCCAGTGAAATTTTTAATATAATCGACAATTTTTTTTTATGAGAACGGCATATTGTGGAATAATTGCATTGGGCTTTGTACAGACGGTGCACAGTCAATGTCAAGACATAAAGCTAGACTTAAAGCACTAATTAAAAAGAAAACACCCGATGTTCTTTGGACACACTGCATGCTCCACAGAGCAGCTGTCGTATCAAAAAATATGAGTGAGAAACTTAACTACATTTTTACAAAAGCAACGAAAGTTGTAAACTACATAAAAACAGTCCATTAAAGGTTACGTATTTGCAAAGCTGAGTGAAGATATGAGAGCTGCTTACACCTAACTTTTGTACTATTGTGAAGTGCGCTGGCTATCTCATGCAAAAGTGATTCAGAGGGTACTTGAACTCAAAGAAGAAATTGCAATTTTTCTAGAAGAAAATCATAATGAGGATGCAAATATATTTAGGAAGATAATTTTATTATTAAACTTACCTATTTGAGTGTTTTGAATAAATTGATGCAAGGGACACACATGCATTTATTGATTCAAAAAGATAAAGTGAATGCATTCATAAAAAAATAGAGATACAGAGGACAAATTTGGAAAAAAATAGATTTGATATGTTTCCACTTTTAAGTTTATATGCCCAAGTTAATATAGAAGCAAAGAAAAATCTATTTGTTGAACACTTAGATGGTTTGTTAACTTTTTTCGGATTATTTTCATGATCTTGATTTTACAAAATATGCGTGGATACAGAATTCACTTATCGACGAAAAAGATGACGAATTTGAATTAACAAGTATTGAGAAAGAAAACTTGATTGAATTATCAAGTGATACTTCTTTAAAATAAAAATTTCAGAATGTATCTGTGATTCAATTTTGGCTAGATATTAAGAGGGAATATAATATTTTGTCAAATAAAGCTATAAAAGTATTGCTGCCGTTCGCAACATCTTATTTATGCGAAACAGCAAAACAGGATTTTCTGCATTAGCTGCAATAAAATCGAAATATCGTGCTCGTTTGGTTGTAGAAAAGGAACTTCGTGTAGCTATCTCATCAATGACACCGAGATTTGATAAACTTTGCGCTAATAGGCAAGCACATCCATCTCATTAAGCGACAATAATAAAATATTGTTATTCGTTTTTTCTTGTGTATAATAGTTTATCTTAATAAATTTATTGATACTAAAAAATTTTGTGTTTGTAGTATTTTATAAAATAGAAGATGGGCGTCATATGATCCAATATTTTTAAGGGAGTGGTGGTATAATAAAGTTTGGAAACCACTGGTGTAAGTATTGAGACAATTAAGGACCTTCCGCTAAGATAAACTTAGACAGGCCCGTGCTTCTGGTTTCTATAGTATACATTCAAATTCAATTGAAATTACTATACATTTTTCGGACGATTGATAGCATATGGTTTCAAGAAGATTCACACTGAATGTAGTGTAGAGCTAATTTGGTAAGGGGATTAGCATTGGTTGCATAAACTGAATAGATGACGATGTTTGGTTTAGAACAGACACAATATAGCAAGACCTTCCTACTTCTACTGCATTTACAAATAGTTTTTCGTCGGGTTATTGATGTCGGTCTATCTAAAACTTTAACAAATTAATGATATTAGGGTATTCCGAGCTAATATTTTTAATTAGTCAAAATTTTTTATGCTCCGTTACCTAAACATTTGTTTTTTATTTTCGAGTGGAATTCCCTTGCGATCACTTACGCGAACTTTTATACTCTCTTGCGTCAATCTTCTGTCAATGCACATTTTTAATATCCCTTGACACCATAAGTTGTTACAATTTTAGTTTAATTGCTGATTGCGACTTTAGTCAATAAATTGTATTCGTGAATCGTGAAGTGTGTTGAAGTGAGCTCAGACAAATCAGCGAATCGTTTAGTAAAAATAAATTATTCTTTGTAATTGTGGGAATGGGTCATATAGCAATAATATAACCGTAAGCTAATCGTTATTTTCTAAGAAGTATAGTTTTTAATAAAATACAATTCAAATCCACGTAAGGCATAGAAATAACGAGTACACAAAATTAAATACATATATAACAATAATATAAAAAAGTTAATAAAATAAAAATAAGGCATTCAATCAATTCCTAAAAAACAAAACAATATAATGAGATGTAGGACATATTAATAATACACGTGCATAAAGTACTTTAAGTGAATAACAAAAAGAACTTTGTTATACTCTGCTCTTTGCCTAATTTTATAATTAAGGATGTTTGATTGGAAATTTTTAAAATAATGTGATAAACTCTTACCGCACCTTATACAACATATTATTTAGTAATATTTAAAATTGTAATTTATCATAGTAGATACTTATACACACAACAAATAGCACTAACTCATATAAAAAATATTAATTTTTTACAGGAAAATAGCTGTTGACACTTGATTTGGTACATAAGTTGTAATATTTTAAAGCTAACTAAAGTACTTACATAAAATTCCAAAATTCTGTCAAATAGAAAATAAAATCCAAAACTAAATCAGCTTCCTGTCATATTTTATTACATTTTCTCATATATTTTTGCATTAATTAACATTTCAACTACCTGAAAATTCACGTCTTGCTATTACACACTTAACAGGAAAATTAAATGGTAAAAACGTAGGATCACAGAAACTACAATTTCTGCACGTACAACAACTTAAGAGCACATACACTTTGTTAACCTAGAGAAGTGAACAGTAAAATGTGTAAGTCGGAAAATAACACCACTACAAATTTTTCGAAAAATGTGAAACTGTAACGCTTAGCTTATTAAAACAAATGTTTGTTGAGCATTGTGCCAGCGAATAAATCACATGTTATTTCGATCTCACAAAATACTAGAGAAAATAGTCCGTGCAATTAATATAATTAAAACTGAATTACTCATTAGTTTCTAAAAACTATTCTTGCAGTTCTTAGCCTACAATGCCCTAGCGGTACAGATATCTGCCATGTTCTTCAATGAAATTTAAATTCTCCTCTCATTGTTCAAATATATTGTTTACGTATATAGAAAAATTAAATAAAGGTGCTAGTTACACTAAGTTGTATACGAGAGAAAGGGAATTAGATTATGTTCTAAAATAAAATGCCAGAACATCATGTTGGATACATATGTAATCACACTTAATACAATAACAATATTTAGACTATAAAAAACACCGCACACAGTCATAAAACCGTGTTACTAGAAACAATTTTCTATCAAAAATAACAACAGCTGTGATTGAAATCTTGTAGGTTTAAAATTGAAATTCCACGCTCTAGAATTTTTATGCAGAAGTAGTTAGATTTTTAGAAAACAGAAACGCAGAAGCGTACATCACCACAATGCTAAAAAATATAGTTTTCTACAGAAACCAGCGCCTATATATTTGGAAATTATGAAACCATTAAATCTTTAATGTTCTTCGCCAAATACTTTGCATGTGCACAGTATTTTAGAGAATGCAGCAGATTATTTAAGACTGTTGTAACTGTAATGCGACTTTTGACTTACAAGTCAAAATATGTTGTTCAAGTGCTTACAACGGAAACTTAGTTACAGCACGCGTTTAAAATAGCAACAATAGCACGTAACCAAACAAAGCTAAAAAGTCACTTAGTGTTTATAGTTATGACTTTTCAAAAAATCTGGTACTAGTGTGCTAAGCATTTCTGCCGTTTTTATTAAAGTTTTTAATTAATTATTTCACGACCACAGCAATATTTTAATATGCCAGCAGAAAATTACCAAATGCAATTAAATAGGTCACCTAACTTCGTTGGCCAACGCATTACATCACATATAATACAACTTTGGGGTATTAGAATATTTAATTATTAGTACTGATTTACAATCATTCATCTAGGTTCTCATTTACTATTAAGTGATATGTTTGTTGTATGTGTTAAGTATAAGGTTACGAACACTATTTAGTTTAATCTTTGTCCCATATGTAACCATATTTTGAAATAATAATATAGAAAAGCAATTACTTATACCAGAAAGGTGTTTTCTTTATTATTTATATCGATATATATGTATTCTTATTTTTCTTTGACAGACTAATGTTCTGTCTTTGTTTGTACTAATCAATTAATTTTTATTTCAGAGAGACGACTCGGTTTTTTTCTTCTTGGGTTTTGTTTTCGATTACTTTCCCACGCCCAATTTCCGATTGACGTTAGCCCGGCATCTCTTCCTTTGGGTACGTAATTTCGTGCGAATCTTTACTTTAATTGGATTTTTTTTTGTTCTTCCTGACCAGCACGGTTTACCGTAGCAAAGTGTCAATTCAAGAGTGAATTTATTTTCTATTAATTTGTTAAAAGTTGTAGACAATCTCAACAATTTTATCTACCAAAAATTTTTTGATTATTTCTGAGATTTTAAAATACTTTGTCATTGGAAATAATAGAGTCGCTTCTTGCTAAAGTTAGACTGCAGTTGTGTGTTAAAAATAAATAATATTTTTTCTAGAAAATTATGAAAAGTTCAACAAAATTTAAACCTTAAAAAAATGATATTACTGTGAAACTTCGAATAGTAACTATCCAACAACAAACACAATTCCGTACTTAACGTTTAACATCTGCCATTTTTGTAGTTTACTAAATTACATTACAAAAATCTAAAACTATAGCTGAATGATTACGGGTATATTTATTTGTCCGGTCATGCACATCTAAAGTTAACAATGTAGTATATTTCTATTTTAGAAAGCTAACGCGTCAATAAAAAGAACAATTTCATTCGGATCGGTTTTGGGGCAATATAATTTTAAAATAACTAGTACCGCCGTATATAAAAGCATGCGTCGTTCTATAATGCTATCTCATAGGATCTTTTAACCCAAGCGCTGTTTTAAAGTCTAAATAATAATTATAGTTAAGTAAACGGCACACAAACATTTGTTTTAATAAACCAAAGAAAATTAGAAATTCACAGAATTATCTTTCACGTACTCCTCGTATTCACTTACGTGTTAAATACTGGATATAAGGAAAATCGGAGTGGTCCCCCTCTGAAAACCAGTTCATGTATACTCCAGTATTTCCGTCATTTTGATTTGCAATTAAGCATTTTCCCGAAGTCCTTTATAGTAACAAACGCGATCCTTTATAAAAAAGGATACAATGGTGACATTGTGGTTATATTATATGGATTTATTCCAAAATGTTTAAACCTCAAAAGAATCTAAAATGCCATATTTCAGCTCTGTGAAAGTAAGCTACAGTATTTACTCGAGCGGAATTCCTAAATGTAAATAATACACAAGCGGAACTCCTAGGGTGTTTATATTCGGCAACTGATAGAAATATTTGCTCTTATGACACCGATATCTAATACATTGCTTTACTCTGAATCTGACTTGATTTAGTGTATTACTACCTGCAATGTATAATATAATTTGAAAATTATTTGTATGGGTGCTTACCAGAACGAAAAACGTTTGAAGAGTTAGAATTGATATTCAAACGTTGTCGAATATCGATTCATGTACATTCCTCAACTTGTCTGCCTTGCAATTGAATCTACTCAGCCGATAAATTGCCTACCATTTTGGATATAATTTTAAATTCATTGAGAAGGTTAGAAATAAATACACAATAAAATTGTTTAGATCAAATAACAAAATTTTTGCTTTGATAAACGCGAAAAATGTTCAGCATATTAGATATGGTTCAACGTAATATTTTAGTTAACAAGATACATTTCACAAAATTTGTGTAGGAACTAACTAAGCATCTGTAAATGAAAAGCGAGAAAGCATTTTGAATAAATACGTTATAACCCATGATTGCTTCGAAATTTATCTTCAGCCTCTTATAAAGCTGATGGGCTATGCAACTAAATTTATGTCGACAATCATCCAAATTGTTTGCATAACAAGCCTGCAGTGTTCTCTGTTCTAAACATTTCTAGTTAACTCATAAAGAAGACTTGCACCAAACGTTGTTTAAATATGAGGTTACATTCTCACAGCTTCTTAAGACCGGGGAAATTATCGCCATATTCTTCTGGTACAATCTTAAAATATGCCTACCCTTTTTTTAAATTATGAAATGAAAATTTTTGAGTTAATTTGAATATTTTGGAATTTGGTGCTAACAAAATTAAATAAAATATTGCTGTAGTTTTTCAACATCATTTTCAACACGATTCCTAGTTTCAGAATGAAACCCAAAATTTTATTTTCGTTAAGTTTTTCTAAGATTGTGTCCAAAGTATTTCTCCATAAGCGCCATGTAAATTTAAATCCGCTGGTATTCGCGCATATTCCTAATAGTTCAACAAGTTTTATTTAGGTATCGCCGCACTATTTTCATTCCAGGGGATCTCAGATGGATGATCACTATTACTCATACTGCAACAAACTTACTCTACATCATGGAAATGTAAAAAGAAGAACGACGACTGCAGGCTGGTGTATTTCAAACTATAACAATAAATTTGATACATGTTTTAACCCCGATTTCCATTAGATGAGAAACATAATGTACAGTTGGTACCACTTTTCAACTCCACGCGAACCGTGGTATTTAGTTTAACCGTATTGTTTCCTTTTTATGTTAGATATACATAACTACTATCTTACATTTATTGAGCTTTAATTATTAGTACAGAACCTCACAAAGAATTACTTGGATTCATATTATTATTTTAAAATAAAAATGTACATAGATAAGTATGATTAAAATCATAAGGTTGCAAATGCTGTAGCTTTATTATTTATAAAAGCTTTTTCTAAAAACAAGACTTGTGTACTATCTTTAGTTGCATTCGCGGCTCCTTGCATTTTCTGTTACTACTCCTCGATACAATGAGTTTCTTCCCTATAAACTATTCCCGTCATCTATCACCATACTAAATAATCCAGGGGTTTAAACCTGGACACCTCGATGACCAAACAAAATCACTTCCAGGGCCAATCCAATGATGAAGAAAATGTTCTTTTAGGCATTTGTACAATGTAATGTTAGCGCGTTACTTATGTAAAGAATAGGTAGTAGGAATGAACTAATTAATGTAAATGAGATTAGCTTTTAACAAGTGTACACTGTATAAGCGTTGGCAGTTTACGTTTAATAACGTCGCTATTTCAACGTAGTATTAAAATAGGATGAATAAACAAATAGAGAAGCATCCTGTACGTTAAGAAATTTCTTAAAAATGGTAAATATCGGTACTTTGGATGCCTTCGTATTAAATTAAAATAATTACACATGGAAACTGTTCCCTACAGAGATATTTGTACAAGTTGACAAAGGTTCAACAAAATAGTTAACCATGAGAAAACAATTATGTAATTTAAGAACATGCCATACAATAAAAGAAGCAACAATGACGCACATTTTTAGCCATGGGACCGATAATAAAAATACAATAATCATAAGCCGGTTACAAAATGTGTTAGAAATGAGACGGATGACGCAGATCTATTGGTATTACACGTAAACACCGTGCTAATAAAGTAGGGTTCAAGCGTTCACACGGGCCCATGTTATAGAAACATAAAATCACGCGCTAAACACATGACATAGGGTGAACAGATTGCACAATAATCTCGGAACAGAACATTTTAGACGCATAACTCGTGGGGCACAAAATACATCGTGCAGTGATCGCCGGGGAGAGTTCCACTTATAAAACCGGTCACTAGTAAAAGAGCAACACAGTATGGGCAGAGCAAGTTGAAATTGCGTAACAAAATAAAGCGCAAACTTATTTAAAGTGAATCCTATTATTAGGGTAAAGGAATTGTTGAACGCGGAATTAGTGACAAATACCGATGTAGCTTAATTTTCCAAATCGGGAGCTTATTCAACAACCCCGTTAGATATTTGGTTACCTGCAACAACTTATGCACTGGTCTTTGATAGAATTTTGAAGAATACACTTATTAAGTCACCTTATTTTAATAGCTAATAGTACATGTCGCTTCTCAGGAATAAATATTGTTATATTTATTAACTATGGTAGTGAGGTTGCATAGTTCTTATTGAAATAAAAATGAGCACCAAGTTTTGTGCACCATTATTTAACTTATTATGTGAAAAGACAATATAAAGCTTATTGTAGCGATTTTAGTACTTAAAATTCAGTTGGTAAATTTTCAAGAAAATTGAAATATTAGTTTTTTTTTAGCGAAATGCACTTTTGGCTAATTAGGAATAGATATTAGTTTTTGTTATACACTGTTTGAATTATTTTAAGTAATATAGGTTAACTGTAGAAGGGGCGAATTTTTTATTTATAACAAAGCTAATAATTTTGTACACTATAAGAGGAATTTTATCAACCCCATAAGTAGTAGGTAAAGCCAACCGCTGATCGAAAAATCCACCTTTCGAGTGAACTTTGTATTTTTATCAGGTGGACTGGCTCAGCTACAATGTAGACAAGGAAGTTCAAAAACTTTTCAAAGTAAGCATCAGCGGCGTGCCGTCAATGGAAGCGATGGAAGCACCGCTCCCTTGTTGTTATACGTAGAAATATGAAATTTCGGGCATTAACGGTGTATTCATTATTCAATAGAATTCTCCTGGCTCCTGGCATATTTCAGTATTCAGAACTAACTTCCTCAAGCCAAACGCAAAACACTAATAACAGGAGAGCGAAAGAAAAATTTCTAAATTCACGAATCATGACGCCTTTACAATCTGTATACGACCGTTCGTAGACAATCGCCCGTCCTCGTCTACCTGCACACAAATAAATGAACTTGCGGCATTTTCTAACGCTTCCAAAGTTCAAATGATCTCAGTTCCGGTTCATCACAGACCTCGTGTGCCATCACTATCGTGTATAGTCGAATGCCGATGCTATTAGCCGAGCTTGAAGCGCTGTTAACCGGAGCTTCTTGCAATAATGCATACGTAAAACGTCCATTGTTATGTGATGGTAAGCGTATACATATTTAGAATTCGTTTGACTTTAATAATAGCACGGCTTTATAAGTAAAGTATTAGTCAATCTTATGTGTAGTACTAATTATTTTTAAAATTACTGCACCTCATTCATATTTTAGATCATTTTTAATCGAAATTATAAAATAATTGATAGTATCCCATAACTAGGTAGTGTTTGTATTTGTTATCAGTGCCATTTAAGAATAACTTGTGTTATAATGGAGCAAACCAATGAACCGTCTTGTTCCTCAGTGCAATGAAATAGACAAATAAAAGCAAACGGGAGTAATAATAGTGGTTGTGTTTGCGTGGTGTGTAAAATTTAAAAAAAAAAAACGATTTTCTCAGTACAGTTTTCAAGAAAAATATAACATAATTTCTTCAGGTAGACCTACCCCGCCTATCAATTTAGAAACTAAAGTTGAACACTCCGTTAAACAATTTATTAGACTCATAAAAATGGACTTTTATGATAAATATAAATGGTTAACGGGATGTGACACACTGAAAAAATTATTTTGTTGGCCTTGTTTGCTCTTTAATATTTTTGAAAACACCACTTCCATAAAAATGTTAAAAAACACACTAATAGCAAAGAACATTTAACTTCGTTACTTTAAGAAAAGATATTTGCTAACTCTCGTATTGAATATAGTTTGGACAAACAGTTAAAACTTAGTCACAAGCAACATAGTGACACGGATCTATAATAAAATGGACATGGTACTCGTATCCAAATGCGCAGAAATGACTGTCGGCAAAGTAGACCAAACTCAAATAGTATGCAGCGCGGTGCGGTTATGGAAGGGTCTTTACTATCGAATTTGCTTTTTGCAAGTAAATTGAAAATATTCATATTTCATAAATAATAAATATTTATTAGCAAGAAACTACGAAACTAGTAGAAATTTATGCCATTAAAACCAGTAAAGAAAGGAATCAGTTAACACTTGCACGGTCTAATCTATAAAAATGCAAACACTAATTACAAAAGCTTGAGAAATTAAGTATTCTACGCCACTTGTCTAAAACACAAACAAAGAACAGCCGATCTTTTGCTTACAAAGAATCAATTTATTCGGGTGTCAGATTTATACGTTCGAGTAAATTTGGGAAGGATTTCGTTTAGTTCGTTCTTATATTGGTAGATGCGCGAAAGTTACTTTGCCTTCATTTTTACGACATACATGCTATGTCCATTTTATTATAGGTCCGTGCATAATGATCTAGTGAGTAAAAATAGGAACACCTTGAAGCGGTTATTTGACGTTACGTGTTTTCTTGGAAATCATGAACTAAGTTTCAGGGGTCACCAAGAAGATGAATAATCCAATGATCGTGGAAAGTATATCGACTTGGTGGAGTTCCTTGCTAAGTATGACGAAACCTTAAAAACCCATTAAGGGATTCAACTGTTTCTCGTGGTGCATCTAACCGAATCCAAAATGATTTAATAAAATGCGTATCCCATATTGTACTGCATAGCATTAAACTAGAAGTAAAGGATGCATCTTTTGTATCAATTGTCTTAGACGAAACAGCCGATATAACTAATTTTAGCCAGCTAGTTGTGATAATACGTTACGTAAAATTGGGCAAAGATGTTCAAGAAGGGTTTTAAAAATTTTTGGATATAAAAGTTTATAAAAGTATGTGACATTATTGAAAAACTACAGTGTGGTACAACACTTGTTGCTCAGAGTTACGACGGAGTTGCTGTAATAGCAGGACACTTGGGTGGTCTTCAAGCAAAAGTAAGACAAAAGTTTCAAAATGCCATTTTTGTTCATTGTTTGGCATATAGATTAAATTTAGTATTATCACAAAGTGTTGGACTTATAAAAGATTGTAAAGTGTTTTTTCGACTTTAAATGGAATGGCTGCAATTTTTTTCAAACCCCACTAAAAGAACTCGCGTTTTAGATGCACATGTTCAAAAAGATTTCCTAGAGTTGCTCCCCACACGCTGGAATTACAGTGCACGACTGGTAGAGACGGTGTTGCAATATCATGAAGCTCTATTAGAAATGTTTTAAAATACAAAATACGAAATAGAACGCAACAAATACGACTGAGGTGATATGCGTTGGTTGCTATGTTGCTACCAGCAGGTGCAAGAGGAAAAATAGAAACAAGTGTAATGGGGGGCAGGCTACACTTTAGCCCCTTAAGCTTTGAACTATAATAACTTCCTGAGTTTTTGGGTGCTAGTTACCAGACTAGTGGTGTATGGTGCAATGTGTGTGCTATTATGTGCTACATAAAAAATTAAAAGAATTGGTGGTGGGGTGATCTTGCCCAATATTGTGAGAAAGTTACAAACATCACCGTAGTTCATACAAATTTTGAACTACCAAAATTCTAAAATTTTACGGTGTTAGCAATTTAATTGGAACCAAAGCACAAAATAAGGTAATGCGCATTTGGCATTCGATTAATGGAAAAATATCTTATAACATGCTCTTTCGGAGTTGGAAGCACAAAGTTCATCTCAACCAACTTTAAAGCATAGTAGTCTCGACACTTTTGAAAGCTAACTACGCATACAATTTTTATTTCGATGTGGTGACGTCATATTTCTAGCAAAGTTCTGGTGTGTAAGGGGGTGTTTGGGGACTAACACTACTTTGAACTAATATATCTTTCCCATTATTTGATTTGCAATTGGTGGTGAAATGCGGTACTATAGTCGTATTAGCAGGTGCAAGAAGAAGAAAAAGAAAAGTGTAGTGGGGTTCTGGCGTCGCCTTTTGACCTAAACAATCAATCCCCGTTTTTAAGAAACGCTTCCTTAAACACATGAATTTATCTGTTTCCAGAATGTTGTAGAATTAGGGCGAACATGATGATGTAAAGTTCTCAGAAAAACTTACTAGTGTCTAAAATCGCGGAGTTTTAATACCTTGTTATTTGGTTCCAGTTATCAGTGACGCGTGCTATTTGTTCTCGTTTCACACCCACCCAACGTTAAGGCCCGCGGTCTTCTTCTATCCTACACTGAATGCGAAGATCATAAATATTTCTTATTAATGTCTATTACATTTTTTGGGTTTTTAGTGTTCCGGACCATTTCTTGGAATAAAGTTGTTTCATTTATTAATTAGATATTTACGTAGTTCTAAATACCTATGACTCATCCTTTTATATTCCTAATTCTAGAAAATTCTTTATTTAAAATTAATTTCTGTAATCTATGGGGGTAATTAATTTAAACTTTAATTGCTTTTTAATGCAAAAGGAGTTGCATTTTATAGACATATTTGCTTTTAATATCAAAACGTGTTTTTAATACACCTATTAAAGGTTAGAATTCGAATTTCTTTTAACAAGATTGTAGTTGTGAAATGCGTTACTATAGTCGTACTAGCAGGTGCAAGAAAAAGAAAAGTGTAGTGGGGTCCTGGCGTTGCCTTTTGACCTAAACGTTGAACTATAATATCTTCGCAATTTCTTGGGCGCTAGGTAACGGAATAGTGGTGCTATGTGATACTGTATTAGTACTAGCAGGTGTAGAAGACAAAATTAAAAACAAGTGTAGTGAGAGACTGACACCACTATATTCCTCCCTATTTGGACCGTTATATCTGTGCCATTTATTACCCAAGGTTCTAAACTTTAAACTGCTATACCTTCGTTATTTTTGAGATGTTACCCGTGAGTACGTTGGTACTATGTGATCCTTTGTTAGTACTAGCAAGTGCAAAATTATTAAAAAAAAATTCAGTGGGAACTGGCATCGTCTATGCAACAAATTTTGAAGAGATATATCTTCGATATCTTTTGGGTATTGAAACATGTCATTTTACCTATGGTAAACGCCACGTTTCAACTTGATTTATCTCTCCTTTAAACCTCAGATTTTACTTTAAAAGTCCATTGAACCTTAATATACACTTTTACTTTAATAGATTTATTATAATCTCAGAATATAAGAAGGTTATAGTACTTTATAAAGTACCGTGTTTGTTTTCTAATATTCATACTTGTTTGTAAAGTTGCCTACAATCCAGTATTCTTGGTATTTAATTTCACACTTACTTTGCAGAAGAGCTCTATAGTTTTCTTTCCTTACAATCCTAAATACCCGCTCTGATATTTGAGACAGATTGTTTGCCTGTCAAAACGTTCTGACAAAAGTTTCATTTCTTGTCTTGACTTGTGCACAACAGGTCGCTTTTGAGTTCAAGGTGATAAAATTGACCATGAGGTCGTATCAAGTATGTATTATTTTGTTAAATAAAAGATGTGTAATCATTTAAATAATATTACAGCTATCTTGTCTAGCGTTTCCTTCCTTCATGGGCTGCGAATCCCACCGGATTGCTTTTCCGATGGTAAGAAATTAACAGATGTATTTTAATTTCCTTTTGACTTTTTTGCGTGTTAACTAATTCACATATTGTATTTTAGGGTCGTTCTCTACCCTCAGTTTTCCTATATTTGCACCTTACGCTCCGTAAAGAAGCAAATGTGTTTTGCTGTCGTTTGACCATGAGATGACGATGGCGTTGTACATTTAAATTAAGCTACCGCAACATACATTTTAGTTTTATTAATTACTCTCTTAAATTTTGGTTTAATATGGATCTATGAAGTTAACACAGAATAATGTTTTTCAACTTGTTTGTATGCTAGCGAATTCTACCTCACCATTTGTTTAATTTTGATGTTACCTGGGACTCCTGCAGTTTCTACACATGTGATTTGGATTTCTACGGATGTTCCGTTCAAGAATATCAGGGTAACAAAAAAATATGTTATTCAATGCACATGTCAGGTATGACAAACTAAAATACTATTTATCTACTCAAAATTTAATGAACTGATTTATACAATATTAAATTTTCTCTTTATGTTACACTTGTAAAACATATAAATCTTACAGATAATTTATCTGGTGTTCACAAATAGTAATTCTTTTATACATAGTCTTACTGGACGCATACTGTCCAAATGTAAGCCACACGTTTCATGAAACTTATGGTAGTAAGTACATTTATTAATTTCGTTACGCATTTAAAAGCACAAGATACTTTTCTTTGTATTTTGAACGTTTAGTTCACGTTAAATATTTTATTGACTTTTATATGTTACATTCACATATTTAAAAACTCTCTTAGACTTATGTACCTACATTGACTAGTTGCAAAAAAAGAAACATGTATCATAATCTTTACTGATCCTTTCATTTTATATGACTTCATAGAATATTTATGTTTTGTTCAAAAATTTATTTTCTATAAAATTTAATAAACACACTATATAACTTTTCATAGTTTCTCACAGTTGTTTAATTTACAGTTATTAATTCACAAATTTTCTCCCTTCGAGATTTTAGGGTCTCTTGCAGCCTCTGCAACCTCAACGGTCGATGCTAGCTGTGCCAGAGTGTAATTTTTTATGCTCTGTCGTGCGCCTATCCTTTTTAAAACACCTGGAAAAAGGGTAGGGTGCACGTGGCGCCCAACCTATCTTCTTTCTTTCTCTCGCGCACGTTTACACGTAGCGTCCAACTACCTAAATATTTTTTTTTTCTCTCTCCATTTTTTCTCGTGCATGTTTCCACGTGACGCCAAACCTCCTATTTTTTCTTCTATATCTGACACACGAAATTTTTTTCTATACCTGGCTACGTTTACACGCGACGCCCAACAGGTTTAATTTTTTTCTCTCACCCACGTCTACACGTGGCACCCAAATTTCTAATATTTTTCTCTATATCAGGCACACGCATACACGTTGCGCCCAATATAAATTTTTTTAAATTTTTGACATAACACAACCCGACGATATTTTTCTTTAAATTTTCTATACAACGCGTTTTGTTTCTTTAATATTTTATACAGCACATGTCCACGCTTCCACGTGACGCCAAACCTGTCTCAATTTTTTTTTCTCTTGCGTACGTTTACACGTGACACCCAACGTATCTTTCTTTTTTTCTCGTGCATGTTTGCACGTGTCGCTCAACGTATCTCGTTTTTTTTCCTGCATACACTGTCACGTGAAGCCAACATTTATTTTATACCTATTTTTACCTTGAAATATAAATAAATATTCCTTTGTAAAATATAAAAACTAAAATGGAAGCATACTTAAAAGCAGGTTATTTACTAATAGAGGAGCTTGAGTATGAACTTTACATAAGGTCCATTAGTTCAAAAAAGAGAACTATGGAGGATAAAAGAAAACTTTTGGCTCGTCAATTAAGAATTGAATTAAATAAACCACCACCACATAAAGAACTATCTCAATATACTATAACTTTCGAACAAGATAGTGAGCAAATAACTAATACTATAAATTCAATTACGAATTTAATAGAAGAATTTGATGGTGATGTTAAAGATTCACTTTATAAAAGAATTATGTCTCGACTGGCGCATGTATGTGGCAGAATAAACCGATTAACTATTCCTGATAATGATAATGAAATTGTAACAACTTTTAAAATGAAAGTTATTCAACTGCACTTTTGTTAGATGCAGAACTTCATGAAAAAATAGACAAATATGAAATTACTACCGGTAAAATTAATGTACCTTTAACAAATACTAACCCCACAATAAATGTTCATCCACCAACAGTAACTTATATATCTAATCCTACTCCAATTTCTTCTTGGTCAATAAAGTTTAATGGTAAACCAGACACAGTCTTTGAATTTTTAGAAAGAGTATCTGAATTAGCTGAAACCAGAAATGTTTCACTACAAGATCTGTTTTCGTCTGCGATGGAATTGTTTGACGGAGATGCAATTGTTTGGTATAGGAAATAAAACACTCTGTAACAGATTGGAACTCCTTAATAACTCGTTTAAAACAAGATTTTCTACCTCTAACATAGAAACTATTTTATGGGACGAAATAAGACTTAGAAAACAAAAGACGAATGAAGCAGTGACTATCTATATAATGAAAATGCAGAATTTATTCCAGATTTCAAAATTACCTTTAGAATCAACAAGAATACAAATTATTTCACAAAATCTATTACCTGATTTTATTACACCACTTTCTATAATTCTACCTACAATTAATACTATCTCAGATCTCGTTACAGCTACAAAAGATTAGAAGAATCTTTTCGTATAAAAATCAACTTATATCTAATAATAACTCATTTAAACCAACTACCTCTGTTTCACTACAAAACAAAATTCTTTTCCACAAAATTTTTATACACAAAATTTCAAGAAAGTAAACCGAAAACTTGGACATACAACAATAAACCTAAAATACAAAATGCTTCGTCTCAATTAAATGCCATACAATATAATACGATTCCAAAATTCAAACACAACCACATACCACAATAAATAAAAATATAAATACAAATTTACCTACTTTTCCTTCAACTCAAAATACACGTTATTTCTCAAATACCTATAGACATACCACAAGTAAATGTTGGAACTGTTTAAAATCAGATCACACATATCCTAATTGTAATATTAAAAGAAAAATTTTCTGCTACAGATGTGGCATTCCTAATGTAAAAATATTCACATGTCCCGTTTGCTCAAAAAACGAATAAAAAAGTACAGGACATATAGCCAACCCTGTACTGAGATATCTATGGCTACCCAAAATTATCTTAAACCAAATAAAATGTCTCTACCACTATTTTTCTAAAAACAAATGACTACTCTACCTAGTACAAATCCTACTTTACCTTATACAAAACCTACCTTACCCTCAAAAATAAATCATTGTTATAAAAACAAAAATTATAACTTAACAAGTTTGTCTAAGAAAAATTACTTTAACTTACATAAAATTTCTCAAAACAATGATAACTGGTCAAAATGGTTGACTACTGTTAGAAACTTCTATAAATCAAAAACACATCCAATAGAAACTTATAATTTAATTACAAAACATTTAGGTACTAGACCATATCTTAAAGTAAAATTATTAGACATTTATATAACTGCACTTTTCGATTCGGGAAGTAACATTTCTGTTATAGGATCTCTAGGCATACCTATAATAAAAACCTTAAATCTAAATATATTTCCTTTAACTACACATAAATTACTAACTGCAGATGGCACTCCACAAAATATTTCTGGTACTTTAGACTTGCCTATTTTTATAGGTGACACATGTTGTTTCATTACTTGTTTAGTCGTTCCTGCACTACCTCACTCATTTATTTTTGGTTCAGATTTTGCGAAAAGTTTGAACTATCTATCAATTTTAAAATAATTCCTGGGATGTTCACACATCTACAAATATACCTATACCTGTGGAAAAAGTTCCTTTAAAAAATTTAGATAAACATAAACTTTGCACGTTAGACGATTTACTTCCTACACAATTACCTAAAGCAAAACAAATAATAGATTCCTTCAATTTAATTGCAAGCACTGATACAAATATAGGTCGCACTGATAAAATTTATATGAATATTGACACTGGTGACCACAAACCTATCAGAAAACGTCCATACCCAATGTCTCCATATATGTCAAAAATATTGAATGAAAAATTAGATGAAATGTTAGAGCTGGGTGTAATTGAAAAATGTACCTCACCTTGGTGTTCTCCTATCTTACTAGTTAAAAAATCTTCTGGTGACTATAGAGTTTGTTTTGATGGAAGAGCTCTAAATGAAATAACTACCCACGATAGCTACCCCATGCCTAATGTAGACCGAATTTTGAATTTGCTAAGAGGTGCTACATACATTTCTAGTCTTGATCTAAGACATAGCTTTTGGCAGCTACCTTTAACTACAGAGTCTAAGGACAAAACAGCCTTTAGTGTAATCTCCAGAGGCCAATTTAGATTCGTTACAGTTCCCTTCGGTTTAAGAAACTCTGCACAAACACAACAACGTCTCGTTGATACTATTTTTGGACCGGAGTTGGAACCCCATATTTTCTGTTACCTCGACGATATTATAGTTATATCTTCAACATTTTCTGAACCCATCAAATTACTAGAAACAGTTCGTGACCGTTTAAAAGATGCAAATTTAACTATAAATCTCAAAAAATGTGAGTTTTTTAAAAAAAAATTAAAAGTCCTAGGATACATTGTTGGTTCAAATTCTATTAGAACAGATCCAGAAAAATTTCAGCAATGACTAACTATCCAAGACCTAAAACAACCACACAAATTAAACGTTTTGTTGGCATGGTTAGCTGGTATAGAAGGTTTATAAAATCTTTTCTACCCTTATGTCTCCTATTAATGATCTGTTAAAAGGGAAAAAAAAACAACCAATAGTTTGGAATTCCGAGGCTGAGTCAGCTTTTCTAAAAATAAAACAAATCTTAGTATCTGAGCCTATCTTATCTCAACCTGATTTCAATCAACCATTCACGATAGAAGCTGATGCATCAAATACTGGTTTAGGAGGATTCTATTACAAAATCTAAATGGTGAAGATCACATTATCTCTTACGTAAGCAGATCACTTACACGTTCTGAACGCAATTACTCCGTTACAGAACGCGAATGTCTCTCAGTTATTTTTTCTATAGAAAGATTCCGTCCGTGGATAGAAGGAACAAAATTTACAGTCATAACAGATCATCACAGTCTGTTATGGCTCAATAATATCAAAATCCTTCTGGGAAACTGGCAAGATGGGCCACCCGTTTAAGACAACATACCTTCGATTTAATTCACCGTAAAGGCAAGCTACATGTAATACCTGATTCCCTTAGTCGATCAACACAAGATAACACTGTAAATTTAAATACCTTAGAAATAGATTTAGCTAACATAGATGATTACTATGTATCTTTAAAAAATAAAATTATAAATTCTCCAGATACCTATCCGCAATGGAAAATAGAAAACGGTTTGTTATACAAATTCCTACCTTCAAATTTACCGTTAACTACGAATATAAATAATTGGAAAATCCTAGTACCTATTAAACAAAGAAATGAAGTAATTTCTACTTGTCATGATCCACCTACTGCTGGACATTTTGGATTTTATAAAACATTAGCTAGACTTCAAGAAAATTACTACTGGCCTAAAATGAAATATGACGTCATAAAGTATTGTAAAATTGTCTAATATGTGGAGCACAAAAGCATCAAATATGAAACCATTAGGTTTAGCAGGAAAAGAAAAGATGTTACATTTCCGTTTCACACAATTGCTTTAGACCTCATAGGACCCTTCCTAGGTCAAAACAAGGACACAAGTGGTTACTTGTTGTAGGAGACTGGTTTTCTAAATTCACTTTATTATTTCCTTTACATAGTGCTACAGCACCAAATATCGAAAAACATATCGAAAATAAAGTATTTCTAACCTACGGGTACCTAAATTTGTAATATGTGATAATGGATCACAACTATCTGGAAACATTTTAAAAATTTAATTGCTAATTATAATGTTGAAAAAATATGGTACACTGCAGTATATTCCCCACAATGTAATTTTGTAGAACGAATAAATAAAACTGTAGGTACGGCGATTAGATCATATGTCGAAACACACAACATGTGGGATGAAAATATAGCAAAATTCAGTACGCTATAAATTCAGCAAAACATGAGGTGACGGGTTTTTCGCCAAATTTTTAATTTTGGTAGACATGTACCTATTTCAGGAAAATTTTATAGTTCGTCTTATAAACCCTCTGATGACGTAGATATAATGCCTGAAGATAGGACCGCATATTCTACCGACCAACAAGGTCTTTTAATCTCTTCAAAGATGTAAAAATAGATTACATCTTGCCTATAAAAAATGTCTAGTCGTTACAATTTACGACGTAGACCATTTACTTTCAATGTAGGTGATACAGTTTGGAGAACAAACAAAGTATTGTCTAGTGCCGCTGATGTTTTACTGCAAAACTTGCACCCAAATATATTTTATGTACAGTTAATAAAAACTATCTAATTTAATTTATAATCTTACTAACCCAGATGGGTCAAAGACAAATAACTGGCACATAAAAGATTTAAAGCCATATACAGGCACTGATATAAACTTAATAAATTTTCTAAATATACCTACCTTAACTTAAATAATACTAAACATAATCTTTCTTAACTAAAAATTTTTTTCTTGTAACATTACACGTGTTTGATGTAATATGTTTTTGATGACATATCATATCTAGCCCCCACACTTACATACATAACTGGTGTACAACAGTTATACCCTCCTATAACCCCCATTGCCATTTTTCTACAATTTTTGTTTTATTTCTAATCTTTTTTACCCGTGTCGAGTGGTTTAGTCCTTACTGATTTTGACTTCACGGATTATTGACTTTACCAATTTTGTTTCCCTTTGGGACGTGTGATACGCGTTAGATATCCCACCACTCAAACATTTTTTTAAACATATTTTTTTCTCAAACATTTTTTCCAAACATTTTTTTTCTTAAACAATTTTTTTCTCAAACTTTTTTTTCTTTTCTCAAATTTTTTTTTCAAACAATTTTTTATTTTCTTTTAATAAGTCTTTCACTTCAATCCAATTTTGGATTTTATAAAAAAATATATCTTCATATATTTTTTCTTTTGTTCAGGGCAGTGAAACATGTCATTTTACCTATGGTAAACGCCACGTTTCAGCTTGATTTATCTCTCCTTTAAACCTCAGATTTTACTTTAAAAAGTCCATTGAACCTTAATATACACTTTTACTTTAATAGATTTATTATAATCTCAGAATATAAGAAGGTTATAGTACTTTATAAAGTACCGTGTTTGTTTTTCTAATATTCATACTTGTTTGTAAAGTTGCCTACAATCCAGTATTCTTGGTATTTAATTTCACACTTACTTTGCAGAAGAGCTCTATAGTTTTCTTTCCTTACAATCCTAAATACCCCGCTCTGATATTTGAGACAGATTGTTTGCCTGTCAAAACGTTCTGACAAAAGTTTCATTTCTTGTCTTGACTTGTGCACAACAGGTCGCTTTTGAGTTCAAGGTGATAAAAATTGACCATGAGGTCGTATCAAGTATGTATTATTTTGTTAAATAAAAGATGTGTAATCATTTAAATAATATTACAGCTATCTTGTCTAGCGTTTCCTTCCCTTCATGGGCTGCGAATCCCACCGGATTGCTTTTCCGATGGTAAGAAATTAACAGATGTATTTTAATTTCCTTTTGACTTTTTTTGCGTGTTAACTAATTCACATATTGTATTTTAGGGTCGTTCTCTACCCTCAGTTTTCCTATATTTGCACCTTACGCTCCGTAAAGAAGCAAATGTGTTTTGCTGTCGTTTGACCATGAGATGACGATGGCGTTGTACATTTAAATTAAGCTACCGCAACATACATTTTAGTTTTATTAATTACTCTCTTAAATTTTGGTTTAATATGGATCTATGAAGTTAACACAGAATAATGTTTTTCAACTTGTTTGTATGCTAGCGAATTCTACCTCACCATTTGTTTAATTTTGATGTTACCTGGGACTCCTGCAGTTTCTACACATGTGATTTGGATTTCTACGGATGTTCCGTTCAAGAATATCAGGGTAACAAAAATATGTTATTCAATGCACATGTCAGGTATGACAAACTAAAATACTATTTATCTACTCAAAATTTAATGAACTGATTTATACAATATTAAATTTTCTCTTTATGTTACACTTGTAAAACATATAAATCTTACAGATAATTTATCTGGTGTTCACAAATAGTAATTCTTTTATACATAGTCTTACTGGACGCATACTGTCCAAATGTAAGCCACACGTTTCATGAAACTTATGGTAGTAAGGTACATTTATTAATTTCGTTACGCATTTAAAAGCACAAGATACTTTTCTTTGTATTTTTGAACGTTTAGTTCACGTTAAATATTTTATTGACTTTTTATATGTTACATTCACATATTTAAAAAACTCTCTTAGACTTATGTACCTACATTGACTAGTTGCAAAAAAAAGAAACATGTATCATAATCTTTACTGATCCTTTCATTTTATATGACTTCATAGAATATTTATGTTTTGTTCAAAAATTTATTTTCTATAAAATTTAATAAACACACTATATAACTTTTCATAGTTTCTCACAGTTGTTTAATTTACAGTTATTAATTCACAAATTTTCTCCCCTTCGAGATTTTAGGTCTCTTGCAGCCTCTGCAACCTCAACGGTCGATGCTAGCTGTGCCAGAGTGTAATTTTTTTTATGCTCTGTCGTGCGCCTATCCTTTTTAAAACACCTGGAAAAAGGGTAGGGTGCAGTATTAACTGTGGCACTATGTTAGCACTAGCAGGTGCAAGAGAAAAAATTGTTGCGGTATACCGCGCGGACAAGGAAGAGAGCAACAAGAGCAACGTAATTAGTCCGCATCGCTTACCACAACAAAAACGTACGGAAAGAATGCAGTGCTAACTAACTAGTCGTACATGGTTTGTAGAAAAGAAAAAAAAGGAGAACACCTCAAGGCCGATTCGCCTCCGAAGATTTAACACATTCGCCCCGGAGGATTTTACACAGTGGTTTAAGTTGAAGTTAGTTAAATTCTTCATCTTCAAAAATTCATCTTAATATTCAACATTTTTAATTATAGTATTTTGCGGTTGATTGAGTCTTCAATGGAGTCTCCCGTTAAAAAAAATTTATACAAAAAAATCACACCCTTATTCGTTTTTATAAAATGTATTTGAACGTAAACAAAACAGTCGCTTTCCTCATGTTCCGTCTGTTGTTATAGGATTAAAAACTGCTTGGTAAAACTGACCATTATGTCGTATCTCACTTGAAGTTGTTTTTATGTTTTTAACACCAAGCGAACACTTGTTTATCGAAAAATCACTAAAATTGTTGGTGTCGCATAAGATAAACAAACAGTTGAGAAAAATGAAACTCTTGGTTAAGTATACGACAATTTTCACTAAAATGCAAGCACTCTATTTTGCCCAACTAAACGTATTTTTTCCCACGAACAGTTTTTAAAATCCAACACTATAAGAATGCCAGGAAATCTCATTTCGGACCGCGCACATTCGTCAAGTTTACGCGTCAGATAAGGAACTAGCAAGTGTAACATAAACTTGTGTAGGCACGAAAAAAGAAATGTAGAGACCAAATTCGTGGATTAAATGAAGGACGTGTAGTTGGTTACCTGTCTACGCGGTTTGAGTTTATAGAAGTATAAATTAAAATAAGTGGGATCTGAAAGGGATTTTGAAGTAACGAGGCAGTAAATTGTTTTAATATGAAATAGAACGAAACAAAATCAAAAATTGTATGCGGGGGAGGGGGCACCTTAAGCCCCTCACACTGTAATAACTTTCTTGGTTTTTGGTGCAAGCAAGCTACCAGACTGGTGGTGCTATGTGGTGCAATGTGGGTGCTATTAAAAAATTAAAAAAATTGTGGTGGAAGGTCAAAGTGATGTGCTTGGTTCAAAAGTGATTTAATCAAAATAGACTTCCTTATTTCCTGATGTTACCGTCTTAGTTCATTGACATCATTGACACTTTCAGTAAACATGACAAAACCATAAGTACCGATGCACAGCGTGGATGGTGGTCGTAAGGCGTATGACATAATCACATTGCAACATCTGTTGAAACATCTTCTAACCATTTTTTCAACATCTCTTTACGAAAACTTCGAAAAAGTTATTTCTACAGTACAATTTCGTAATGCCTACTGATTTCAACGTGTAATCAACTAATTAGATTATAACGCAACATGAAAATAATTGCATACAAAAGAATCTTGAAGCTAAATCAAAATTCTCCATCTTTCATAAAAAACACGTTGAAAATTCAATAGCTTCACATTGACAAAATTGGTGCGTAACATTTGTGAGTCATAAATAAATTTTCACGTCTTTTGTACACCTCACCTACTAAATTAAACTAAATACAAGCTAGAAATATTGTCCTACCATAAGGTGAGTAATGGGCGTAAAATTTTCAATCGCTTAAAAGGCAATTAGTATGATGTGGCGTGTAGGGTCGCGAGCACACCGGAAGAAGCTGTAAAATTGGTTTATGGTGAAGGTAAAGAGACGTAAGAGGAAAAGGAAACCCCGTATGATGAACTACAGTTTCCCTCCAGTATTAGTACTAGTTTTATACAAAATCAATACCACGCAGGATTAATTAAAATTTCAAGCAGTCTACTTCATTCGTACCGAATTACAATTTTTAGCGTTTTAATGAAATACAAAAATCTAAAAGTAACAATAAAAAGGAGGCGCTATAAAATAAATTTCCTCTTAAACAAGGATATATATTAAACTGTAAGCGGCATAAAAACCAATTTAATTACAATTTGTGACTGAAAATTAAATTATTACACTGAGCTTCATACTAGAATAATTTACCTCACGTAACACCATTGTAAAATAAAGATTAAATTATTGTGTTTCAAACTCTATACAAATAGAAATTACATTTGTTTATGTGGAAGTACACGAATTTCAATTTTCCCAACAGAAACGTACCAAAAGGCTAAACACGAACAAAAATTCGAATAGAACAAATAAATAGACAGGATACATTTGATTTTTAATTTTCATGTTGCAATTTCCCTTTAGCATTAAATGAGTTATACTTTAACTCAGAGCTCCAGATAGAAACCCCTATAATTTACCCTACAATTTACGGAATAGAAAACCATATCCGTCCATAAAACATACGTTTGATCATAAAAGAATGTTTCGCTATTACCTTAAAAGTATAATCATAATGCTATTTTAAACAAGTGTAAAACCAAATTTAAGAAAGTGCCTTAAAATGCAAATACATTTTTTAATTTATTTTTATAGTGTAATAATTGATATCAATTTCAAACTCTGTTAATACATATCCCACATAAAACAATTTCAACGGTATTGACCAAAAGCATCATCTGCCAATCTCGGAGAACTATTAAAATCAAACAATTTATTATATCTGTGTAGCGGATACTAAACAAGTTCAATTACAATTTTAGTTATGTTATGAGTATTTATTTATTAGATGTCGTTGTCAATTATTATTAGTAGGAAGTACGTGTTCTTCTGTGGTTAATCTAAAAGAAAAAAACCAAAACACAGATTTTCAAGATTAATTCTAGCCGTTTTGAAGGTTTTGTACATAACAGGGATAACGCTTACTTATATAACAATTTTGCATATTTTTCTAAATAAAATTCTTCCACTATTCACTAAGCGCCCTATAACAAGCAAACATGAAACAAAATGTGCAGAAACTCCATTTCATCTTTTTGCAGTTTACTTATTGTAACACTTCTAAGTTCGTATCATATTATTATTTAGTGTTTTAACTTTCAATGTTTCAGTTTCATGTTCCTTCAGCCGATTTTTTTAACGCAAGTATATAGCAGACAATGTTATTAAAGTTGAGTTATTTGCAGAATTCGTTAATGAATTTAAAAAACAAACCGTAAACAGTAATTATATTTAAATTTTCGATTTCTTTTTAATTTCAGATATTTTGTTAAAAGAAAATAATTTAAGTAAATTCCTATTCAAAATTGTGTACCAATTAGAGCTTTTCCATTTGCGAGAAGTCGGGCTAAAGAAATTATGTGAAAAAAGATTTCTTTATGTAATGATTTGCACAAAAAATAGTCTTGTATAAAAATGAAAAACTACTTAATATTTTTTTTATAAATTAAAATTTAGCTAATTTGAATATCTATATGGAATGGCAGATCTAGCAAACCTTGGTTAAGATACCAGTAAATACATAGACTATTTACAAATCCCGTTTGAGTAATTAAAGCTAAAAACCTGTAATATTATTTGATGATGTTATTGAATATGAATTTTATAGTGTTGTTATGATAAAAATATTTATTTTACGATAACAAAATAAACGTGTTATTACGTTAGCAATTTTCTTGTGCTTTGTAATTTAAGAAGTGCATATCAACCAAACTTACGAAGTAAGTTAGGTTAATAGGATCGCTACGTCGCCGTCGTCGCCGCCGTCGTCCGTTGCACGTTTTTTTCGTTTTACAAACATTTGATATATGGATCTTGTTCAGTTTTTTACGCTGATTAAGAATATGCTATCCATTTTTCGATATCTCATTTAGTTTTCGAGTTATTGGACTTTAAAGTCGAAATTTTGACTATGATAAACTTCACTCCAGCAAAAAATAAATAAAGTTTTAGGTTAATATCGACCTCTTGAGCATATTTTCTCATAGCTCTCATAGCTCCATACCTCCTGAACATATTTTCTCAAAGCACCAATGCTCTAAGTCGAAAGGTTTTCGAGTTATTCGACATCTTGTTTTTAATGTATATGTAATATTTATATATTTTTGATAACAACATATCTGTAAATTTGGTTAGAAGTTCTGCACATGAGAACTTAGATTTTCTTAAAATATTTTTTGTTGAGGAAGACATTTAATTGGTTGAAATAAGAAGTCGTGTAATATTCACACAAACACTACGCGTTTCCAATCAAAAGAGGTTGCAAAATCAATATATGGATAATAAGATTCTGAATTCAAAATTTTTGTTTCGCATTTTGAAAAACATGTGAACTGCTGCTTTTTGATTTTGATACAAGGTAGTAGGTTTATTTCATAATTACTTTAGTAACGCATATATCATTTGATGCCATGAATAATAAAATTATTAACCAAGAACTTAGACTAGAACTTTAATAAATAGAGTATTTCTACAAATCAGACTATGTCTGATGTTAAGATGATCATAACCAACTTGCATGTAGAGAACTTCCAGAAGTGGGTTTTCGCACATCTCAAACATTTATATCGGATACTTCACTTAAACAAAAAATACATTATTAAAGAGCACGGAAATTGAGAAGCACGGAAAGGTCAATTCAACGGAGGTAGTAATCGACACAATGGATGTTGATAATTGACGACACGAAAAATGAAGATTTTGAAGTAGTCGCGGAAAGTAAAGGTAAAATTCAATACAAAATCAACATGTGCAAAAAAAAAGAACAACAGCAAAAGATAAAGAGACAGTAAGCGACAATATCAGAGAGAATAAATGTGCCAAAAGAAAACGAGATGAAATGACTCTATTAAGCAGATGTGTAACCGCTGTAAGAAAAGGATACAAAAAGAATTGAATATATAAACTGAACGCATAATGAGTTTAAGCCTTATAGATCTAGCAAAATATTAAAAGAATATTGTAATTGCACAAAAACGTGATAAATCAAATTCTTCAAGTTGCACCACTTAAAATATATTTTCATTAAATTCTGAGTGCTAAGAAAAAAAGAATTTATACATGATAACTGTTTAAAAAGGGTTAAGAAAATGCGAAATGAAGCGGAATTCAGAAATCTTTTACATTTCCATACTCTATAGATACAAAAGTGAAGAAAATGTTTTGTAGCAATCTTGCGATATGAGATATGATACTGTCAAACATAATAAAAATTGATATGATTATCTAAAGATTAAAAAAAAGTAATTAAACGCCAGGATACAAGATTCCAAGACGAGACAGAAAAATTTACGAGTTTTCAAAGTTTTGCATAAAATAGAATCATATGACTAGAAAAAAATAAGTTACAAAATTATATTTGGAATCTCAATTTAAAACGAAATCTGAGCTCTGCGCTAAAAAGATGATATGTTCTCAAAGTATTGTTTTTGCATCTTCGGTAAAACAACAGTTTTTGGACAAGCATAATTTCCATATAATATCGACGATTAATAAATTAACTTATTAGGTGTGTGTACCCACACATAAAATATACTCTAAATGTTTGCAAGTGTATTAAAATATATTTTAAAAAGTAGTTGAAATAACTAAAATTTTGGAAGTTTGACATATTTATACGTTCAGTGATTTTAATCTGTCGCGTCAGAGAATGACTAACAATAATCATATATATTTTTTGTTTCAAAACTGCATAATTACAAGAAAGCCTTATATAACACTCGCTGATATACCAGATTTAATATAGAGTAACTCCAGTTAAGATTTGTAGTCTTGCCGTTATTAGAACCGCTTTATAGTGTGAAAGCTTTCTCCGTACAGACAACTCGATTTAACTTCACAATTAAACACAATACGCGTATTAGAAGGGTTAGTATAGTGGTAACTAGAACTTGCTCGTTTTGCTGTCAAAGTACAATGAATGTATAGCACGTATAAAATGTTTACCCACTTGTATTCAGGCACAGGCATAAACCAAATATACTTTTCAGGGTAGAATCCATTTTAGATATAGCTAGAAGCTACAGTTGGCCACATCTGTATCAATTTCACGTAAGTGCTCTTTCCATCCCTCCTTTTGCTGCTACTTTCGCTGAACTCTATAAGGTCATATAATGTTTAACCATAGACAACCGCATCCATTAAGCTAATTGTTTATGTTTTATTTTTATTTTTGTATGTACTTACTGCAGAACGTTAATGGTGTAGCAAACACATTTATCGAACGAATAGCTTCTAATGATGCTGACCAGTTAGAAAGAACTGAATAACTCATTGACAGAAAGTTTTAGTACGGTCAGTCAATAACGAATTCCTGCTTTAGCTTTACAAAACATCAGGAAGCTTCTTTTGTAAGAAGCAATTTTTCATCGTTACCAAGTTGACCATAGAGATTTTGTTGAAAAGTTTTTCATTGTTGTTTATTTCCGCTTGAAATGAAATATTGGCTTCATTAGGAAAATATCTGGAAAAAATACACGTAAAACCATTCTGATTTTCGAGTTATTTATATGAAAGAACTTCAAAAATATTTATGGGAGAAAGGTTTACTATACAAAAGTATTTCGTATTATCTTCGTTACGTCACCATTTACGCGAATGAACTGAACTAAAATAATGCAATACACTTAAAAATTTCAATCATAATTAATGCTTGAGCTTAACTCAGTTAAAAAGGCTACGTAAAATACACAAAGGAAGACATTATAAAGAACTAAATGCTGGAAAAGGACAAGAAATAATATGCAGCCACTTGTTAATTTTAACCAGATGAAGGTTAATCATCACGTGCTACCAATGTCAATAAATAAAGTTATATTCCCATATGATAGATTACCGTTCGTCCAAATATATTGTGATTCCTAATAGTATTAACATTTCCTTAAACAGATTCTAGTATTTATAGTTAACTTGCCGATTATTACGTTTATTTACTATGTACGATACTGTTATTCACATAATAATATTGAATAAGTAATGGTGTTCATAATTAAACACCCTGAGATATGTGCGTGAGTTACTCATAACTCGCGCTTCCGGCTTATATTTATATTCAATTATCGATAATAGATAACTACCAAAGTGATTGTATCAAAGCAGCCATGATCACTCACGTTTACCTAATGTCTAACAAGTTTGTGTAACGAAATTTTTTGAAACGCGAGATATTAAATCAATTGAGAAAAATGAATAATAGTGAAACCGAGTTAATGTGCACGCCACCAGAAATTACACAAGCAACCCACATTACAACGGTTAACCTACTGCTGGATAAATCACATAATAAATATCAAGCTGTATACAGAAGATTAATTGACTGGAGCACTAATAAAAAGATCAAATTGTTTTCCGAAAACGTGCTTCTGGCATATTCTAGTGAACTCTCAAATAAATATAAAGCATCATACTTAAGGACATATTATTAAGTGCTACGAAGTACACTAAATTTAAACAACGGAATATGTATGCTTGTGCGAAACTATACACAAAATTTCAAACTGTTTACTCCAGAACAAATTAACAAATTCATATCCAAAGCCCCAGACAAATACCTGAGGCACTATCCTTTTATTTATTTTAAACATAATTATGCAATTTTAATATAATGGGCATGAAGTGTTTGTCGTTCTTTGGAATTGTATTACATGCAGATCACAAATATTGAAGATCACGGCTCTGCATATATGGTTGGTGTACCAAACAAAAGACTAAAATAACTATAACATGAAGTTACCCTGGGACTAACAAGAAATATCTACATCTCCGTCCTTTGAATCTAACGTAATCAACTTTATTTTTGAAATTTCAAAATGGTAAATTGTAACGTGGGCGCGTTACGCTAAATACAAAAATTAAATGGGTAAGGAAAAGTAACCTAAAACAGACGTTCATACCGATATACTCACTACATTTTGATTTCATACATAACAGTGTACAGTAAGCAAGACAGTGCAGTAAAATTGGTAGTTTTATTGAAATCATAAATCATATTGGAACTCAACTCAGGGTCGTCAATTATTTTAAACCACAAAAATGTAAACAGAACATTTATATACGGCAAACCTTTATGTGGAAGCATGCCATTTTTTAAAGATATCTTTTAGAATTATTAAGTAAATAACACTGAATTCATTAATATGCATCTAAAATTAAATAGAATGTTGCAATATGCATAGTTGCAATTGTCATAAAGAAAACTTCAGACTACTTTAATACAATGTAAAGATCCAGACACTGAATAAAAGAAATTCACGCATATTTGATCACAGGTATGAGATAATCATTTAATACAATCATAAAAGGCACGCCTGTGCATAGCTAGGCGGGGGTTCTTGATGATAACTATTAAGTAAACATACTCTTCTGAACAAGAGAAAATCCACAAGTGTTGATATCGTTTTAATGAAAAAGAATAAATGTTCGTATAAAACTAATGAACCCTCGTTAATTATTAAGAATAATCACTATTAAGTGTCAACGAATCAAACTAAAGTTCGTCGCTACCTAACCTAATTGCTACCAAAAAGCTTAAATAACAGCAACCACCAAGCGTTGTGCATAAAGTTCAATCAAGCTCGGCAGTCAACCCCGGCTATATCGTTACTACAATATTAAGCTATTACACGATTGACGTCAATCTACTAACATTAACGCGATTTCTCAGCATTCAAGTAAAAGAATCTTAAGCAACATAAAAACTTATCTGCATTCCAAGTCCCGAACAGGTGGGTTGTCGTTAACGGTAATCGTCCCGCGCAACGACTTCCCGTAAATTGTAGTAGCAGGGGAGCAGAAATTTAATCCTTGTTTTTACACTACTAGATTCACTACCACTTTTTATATTATTCAGTTAACAAAGACAAACGCAACCGACATTGCTCCGGCACTTTGTCACCCGTATTTAATACCGTTAACTACAATTACAATGTAGTGATTTCACATAACTAGACTAAAGTCGCGAACAAACCCATGCGACGCTTCTAGCAACACCTTAACGGTCTGAAAGAACAGCGATTACTACGCTCTCTTCTCCGCGTTGCTATTCTGAACAATTTCAACCACCCTACCTTCTATATTCTACGTGATCTTCTGCATTAGGTTCAAACTATGCTATAAAATATTGGGTATGCTACACAATGCATTACAATGTATGCATCTATATTGCTGGGCAACAGAAAACAAACGCTAACTTAAGTAAATAATATGACAACACAGGTACTTTCCTGCGTTTCATAAACTTAATATGAGGAGTATGTTAATAGCCCTCGACAACAAAAGAGTGGGAAAAAAATACCGTAGTTGGACATCCGACAGAAAGTGAATCATCAGTTATGTGCGATTTGGTAATAAGGCAACATCAAAATTTAGTTATACAAAAACGTAGTACTGTGGTAAATCAAGCGGTCAGAGGTCGATATATTGGGTGAGTTTTGAAACGAAAAAATGTAGTAATACGCGTTAATATAATAGAAAGTGTAACGGAACGCAGTTTCAAGAAAAATAAAGATGGATGTTCTCGCAGAGGACAAAAACGCAGCAAATGATAAAATATGTGAACTTATTCTCGTGCGGGCTAGGTATTTTTCATGCACCTGTGGGTGGCATTATTGCCGTTGTGACCATTTAAAGGGGTTGTAATTTGGATAGTTCACCCCGCCATTAATTTGAAATTTTGGGTTGTTTTGAATCAATGTAGCTGTTGTTTGAAGAAAAGCCGATAAATGAAAATATTTAAAAATTGGAAGACTGCCGTTTCTGGATATTTTTATCTTTATAATAGGTGCATTAAACTTTGTATGTTAATTAAGAAGATAGTATACCGTAGCTTTAAAAGAAATTAGTGCAGTACCATTGTTAGTCATTAGCTTGGAATAAATTATCATCAGTGCATTGTAATTTTTTTGTATCTAGAAGTAAACAAGTTTGTAATCAGTTAATATACAACAGTTGATAATCGAACTGCGTTAGAATATTAATACTAGGAATTGTCTTCGTCAAGGTCATATTTTTAGATTTTGTAGAAGTCAAAAAAGAATTTTTTGTTATGGCTGTGGACAAAGAGATGTCATTTCGTCAACATGCCCAAAGTGTGCAAAAGACGAGTAGCAAAGTAGAGGTTTAATAGTCGCCTAGTTGTTTCACGTAGTCAGGCTACCTTAATGTTGAATCAGAATATAGAAAAATTTTGTAAAAAGGATTGGTCGGATTAAACGAAAGTGGTAAAAGACTTTTGTGGAAACCAAGTAAAAGTCAAATCTACCGCCTTATTTGTTAAGAAAAATTATGATAATCGCCCTTATGTGATGGTCAAGTTATTTGATAGGGAAGTTACGGGTTTGCTAGATTCAGGTTGTACTACGTCGGTTGTAGGTTCTTTAGAAGTACCATTAATTGAGGAGTTACAGTTAAAGATTTTTTTGTTTAGACAAGCAGGGAATAGCTACGAAATCTATTTTGGGTTGTGTGGATTTACCAATTTGTATTGGAAATAAGTGTAAGATCTTGAACGCTTTAATAGTTCCTTCGTTACCTCATGCTTTTATTTTTTGGAGTGATATCGCCGAATTATTTGGTTTGGTAGCAGATTTTAAAAATAACTCTTGGCACGTGAATGGAGATTACAAAGACCACATTTCGTATGTTCGTTCCTCATCGATACACATTAGATGTCAAGACAGTTTGTATGGTTTGGATAGTTTAACAAAGGTTCAGCGGTTAAAAGCCGAGAAGGTTATAGATTCGTTTGGGGAAATATGCAGTTCTGAAAGATTAGGTAGGACAGATAAAATCACTATGGATATTAATACAGGTCAGGCTAAACCATTTTGCAAAAAACTCTATATTATGTCACCATTTATGAGTAAGGTTTTGAATGAAGAGATAAATGACATGTTAAAGTTAGGAGTTATAGAGCCGTGTATGAGCCCATGGTGCAGTCCAATTTTGTTAGTAAGGAAAAAATTTTGTGGAGAACATCGTTTATGCTTTGGCGGTAGGAGGGTTGAATAACGTTACTGAACACGATTCATATCCGATGCCTTCAGTCGATCGAATTTTGAACACTCTTAGAGATGCATATTATATTTCGAGTATTGATTTGCGGAAGTCTTTTTGGCAGATACCCCTCTCTGAATCCTCAAAGGATAAAACAGCCTTCAGCGTTTGGGTAGAGGACAATATAGATTTGTTACAGTACCGTTTGGAATTATGAATGCTGTGCAGACGCAATAGAGACTAGTAGACGCTATTTTTAGTCAGCAGTTTGAACCGAATATTTTTTGTTATTTAGATGATATCATTTTAGCTTCTGCATCTTTTCAAGAGCACGTACATTTGTTGGAGGAAGTGAAAAACCGTTTGCAAGATGCAGGTCTTACAATCAATTTGGAAAAGTGTCAATTTTTTAAGCAATCGCTTAAGTTTCTTGGTTTTGTAGTAGGGTCGAACTCCCTTAGGACCGATCCTGAAAAGGTTTCGGCCATGACAAATTATCCGCGTCCGAAGAACACTATAGAAGTAAAACGCTTTTTAGGTTTATAAAAAATTTTTCATCTCTAGTTTCTCCACTAAACGATCTTATTAAAAAGAAAAAAAAAGGACAGGCCATAGTTTGGAATTCGCAGGCAGAGTCAGCCTTCGTTTTAATTAAAGAAGCATTAGTATCGGCCCCCCTTCTTTGTCAACCAGATTATTCCTTGCCTTTTGTTATTGAGTGTGATGCTAGTGACACCGGTCTTGGTGCAGTTTTGATTGAGAATGTTAATAATGAGGAAAAAGTAATATCCTATGCAAGTAAATCACTCACTCGTACAGAAAGAAATTACTCAACAACGGAAAAGGAGTGTCCTGCAGTTTTGTTTGCTATAGAGAAATTTCGCCCTTGGGTAGAAGGCGCCCGCTTTACAGTCATAATATCTATCTATATATCAGCTTGTGTGTTTCAGAGCTCAATTTATCTGCCCTCTTGATCAACTGGGATAGATAAAGAAAACGAAGTACTGATTTTATACATAATGCGCCAACATGATATTCCTTTCATTCCTATAAACCTTCTATATTGTTATGGATTTATTTTGAAATAAATTAAATACATGAAATAAAACACGAAAACCTCAAGAACATCTCGGTGGCCAAAATTGATCGAAATGTCGATTTGTAGAAACTTTTATTAAATCCAGTAGGATTATCTATTAATTGAGAGTATCAACGACTAGATACATGTAAAATAATTCTTAGAAAATTCTGAATTCAAATACTAAATTTGGTGGTAGATTAATCAAAAACTATTATGCTATAAAAGTGATTGAAAATTGGTTTTATTAACACTACAGGTGATTATAGTAGGCCAGTCAAATTAGACCAAAAAATGACCCAATTCCGAATTAATTAGTGGAAAGCTGGAAATTGTTTTAATTGCTTAAGAATAGGTCTAGTATTAAAGGAACATGTTTTTCCGCCCTCTCCTAGGTCGGCGTTGGCCCCCTTTTAAAAAAACAGCTCCAAAATCTGAGTTTTTTTAGTTTTTTGATAATTATTCAAAAACTATGAGTTTTATGAAAAAATGTAGTCCGGTCTAAAATATAGAGCGCTAAATTCTCTACAAAACTAAGTCTAAAAATAATGAGATCAGTCTAAAATTAAGGTTCATAAGTAACGTTAAAAAAGTACATATTTGGAGGTTTTTTAAAAAAATTAATTTTTTTTAGTTTTTTTATTTCTTTTGAAATCCGTTGATTTTACGACAAAAAGTCATACCTTACAATTTGTAGAGATTGTAATTTTACGTCTAACAGTGTTACATTGAATGATTTTGACTTAGTATGAAGGTCAATAATAGATTTTGATATTTGGCTCTCAAATCACCGGTTTTAAATGTAGGCGTTTCAAATACGTTTGTAACAAATTCGTATGTAATTTATCGTGAAAAACACCAACAAATATTTACTCATTTATACCATGTATTAAATATAGTTTTAATAATTACCATTCGATGAAAAAGGAATGCGTAAGACTAAGAAATCAGTTTTTTATAATTTGTTTAATCCTGTAACTGACTATAATTTCGAAAACGCGGTTTACGTAATAGATGGTGGTTTTCTTTTACATAGAGAGAAACATTTTCTTCTATTTTAAATAAGTACGTCAATTATGTGAAGCAATATTACAAAAATGGTGTCACTATTGTTTTCGATGGATATCCAGATGATGCAATTAAAAGTACCAAATCAGCAGAACGCTATCGAAGAGCAATTCGTTATGGAGCTGCAAATGTACTTTTTGACGAGATAATGTGTGTAACTATGTCTCAAGAGCAATTCCTTTCCAATGATGCCAACAAACAACGTCTTATATTTTTTTTACGGGAAAAGCTTGAAAATGAAAATTTTATTGTGAAGCAAGCTATTGAGGATGCTGACACTTTAATTGTTCGTAGTACTATTGAGATGGCAAATAGTGCAGAGTGTGTTGTTATGGTTGGCGAAGACACTGATCTTTTGGTCCTACTGTCAGCTCTATCCCCTTCATCTTGTACCAACATTTATTTTTGAAACCAGGAAAAGGGAAATTGGACCATTTGTGTTATAGTGCTAACAACTTCAAATATTTAAAGCATGTTAAGGATAACATATTATTTCTCCATGCTTTCAGTGGCTGTGACGCAACTTCGTCATTTTTCAGAAAAGGAAAAATACAATTCGTGAAATTGTTAGATAAAAATAACAAATTGCAAGATATTGTTTCCATTTTCTTTGATAAGAACGCTAATGCAAATGATATTGATGACGCCGGTTAACTTTTTATTACTGCGCTGTATGCAGATAAGTGTGTCGAAATGTTGTCATTAGATAAATTACGATATCAGCTTTTCGAAAAATCTTTAATGAAAAAGGATTTCAATCTTGCTTCTTTACCTCCTACTCAAGCAGCTGCACGTCAGCATTCCTTACGTACATATCACCAAATTCAAATGTGGATTGGAAATGAAAAAAATCCCCTAGATTGGGGTTGGAAGAATACTAAATACGGTCTTGTTCCAATTACCACGAATAAAAATCCAGCTCCACAATCGGTATTGAAAAAAGTTTTGTGTAAATGTGCGAAGGGATGCAGAGGATCGTGTAGTTGCCGAAAACTAGGCATGGATTGTTCAAATATTTGTTTTAATTGTCGGGGACAATCATGTACAAACTGTTTAAAAGACGATCAAGAAAACCATTTTGAAACTGATGAGGATTTTGAAAAAATAATTGAAAACTACTGTGAAACAGATGGAGAAAACGAAGAAAACGATAATACAGAAGATCAATTAGAAGAACAACATGAAGGAAATGATGATAAAGAAGACCAGATAGAAAAAAGGGACCAAGAAAATATTTATGGGCCATCAACATCGAAAATATTGAAAACTAACTAATGTGGTGTGTATAATTATCTTATATTTTTATTTCTGTATTTTTAAAAAAATGTACTTATATTTTAATTTTAAATTATTTTATTCTAGAAAGAAGTAGATCAGAAATAGCAGTCGAAAAAGATAACATGGGCCATAACATAAACAATAAATACAAATAGTATTGAATAAATTTTGTAAATAATATTACATTTGTATATATGTAATATGTAAGTATATTAAAATTACAATACCTTTAAATTTTTTGTGTTGAACGAGTTACTTAAAATATAGCATATTATTATTTAATTGCATAATATTATTTGTTAGTAACTATACTCATTCAACTACTAACTTAATAACCTTGATTGTAATAATTATAACTACATTTACTAAAATGTATAAATGAGTACATATTTGAATATCAAAATATACCTTGATACTAAGTCCAAATTATTGAATGTAACACTGTTAGACGTAAAATTATAATCTCTACAAATTATAAGGTATAACTTTTTGTCGTAAAATCAACGGATTTCAAGAAAAATAAAAAAAACTAAAAAAATTAATTTTTTTAAAAAAACTTCAAAAAACGTACCTTTATAACGCCACTTATGAATCTTAATTTTAGACTGATCTCATTATTTTTAGACTTAATTTTGTAGAGAATTTAGCGCTCTATATTTTAGACCGGATTACATTTTTTCATAAAACTCATAGTTTTTGAATAATTATCAAAAAACTAAAAAAACTCCGATTTTGGAGCTGTTTTTTTAAGATGGCGGCTAACGCCGACCTCGGAGTGGGGGGGGGAAACATATTCCCCTAATACTAGACCTATACTTAAGCAATTAAAACAATTTCCAGCTTTCCACTAATTAATTCCGAATTCAAACCTAATTTGACTGGCCTAGTGGCACCCTGTAAAAATTAAACCATAAGGAATTATTATTTGTAGAAAAAAATTTGAAATGGTACAAGTGAACCTTGAGTCATAATAACTATGAAATCAACCAACTTCAATTCACATATCCTTCGAACGATAGTTTCCATTTTGCATTGGTTACTTTACGTTATGAATAGATGAAAATAAAATAGTAGATACATGCAAATTCACTCTACTAGCAACTGTTTTGAATACTCTTTCCCAAATTTAAATTTTACCACGAGACATTTGTATTAACACACAAAAAATTCTACACTCATTTTAATTTCACAATGCTTGGCGGTTGCATTAAAGCAGAATTACGCTTCTTATAGAACTGCCACAAGATTCATCCTTTAGAGCAGTTTCAAACCTGATTTTTACAAGCTGAATTACATTAAAGCTCCTGCTAAATTGGACACAATGATGATATAATCATTTTCAAACAAAATAATTAAAATTTTAGATGCTTTGTTATTAATTGGCATCTAATCATTTTAAAAAATGTACTAAAAATTGCTCATTCCGAAAAAAACATGCATCGGTAGCTATTTATAGAAGTTTAGCACCATCCAAATAATTTCCATTACTAGCTTCAGCTTTTCATTCAAATGAAATCAATATAATAAGATGACAGCTTAGTTTTATCTCCTAAAGTCCAGCAGCTATGAAAAAGCTCGCTTTTGAATCTTGCTTTATTTTGTATTCGGGTTTGAGGTCTAATTGTTTTAGGAAGTTTATTACAGAAACTTATGCGCTTTCAACGATATTGAGGTTCTAAGCTATTAACAAATGTGTAGCTAATAAGGAAAAAAACTGCTTCATAAAATAGTGTGACACTTTCGGGTCAAGCTCGTATTAAATAGGGTCATGTTTAACCTAAACCAATTAAACTCTGAAGCACACAATGTCAAAGCTTTGTGGAATGTTCTATCGTTTAATATAAACAAAGTTGTATGGCTTTAAACTCTAACCGCAGCAATAATGGAACGAAGATAAACGATGCTATCATGATCGCAGATTATCGAACTGCTTGTCACGGTGCACTGCAACGAGGCTTGCGTTAAATCACCAGCAAAGCACTGGACACATCTGTCCGCCCGCCTATCATGGCGGTATAGGTAGCTATTTTTACGTGAAACTTATCCTAATTGATATATTGCTCTGCAGGGACGAGTAGGTTGTTTGAAAGCAACATCAAGCCAATGGTATTGATCTGAAGTTAACTCACAGTTTGTAGTGTTTGACTTTGTAATGTATACTTGCTTGTTCTAGGAGTTACAAACTAAATTGAAACTTTTGGATAGTACTTGATATTGCTAGTTTATTGGCAACAACTCAATAATCTGAGGGAAGGATACCTACAGAAATTGTGTACATAAGGAAAACTAAATGTAAGTATAATAGAGCTTATTCTGACCAGTGGCAGTAAATTAACTACCCCATCAAAAACTCAACTCTATATTCTCTCTCTTTCTCTGTCTCTGAATCGGATAAATTTCAACACGGATTGCAATTGTTCTCCGTGTAACCAATAAATAACGTATTATTAACTACAGATCACGTATTATACATATTCAAAGTACAAGAGTGATGCTGGAAGGGTTTCATTGATACGTTTGGTGCTTTTGTTAATAATTTCAAAGTCATTGCAATTTTGAAAAATATATATATAGAAAGTGACAACGTTCATTTTATAATCAAAATTATTATATCACGCGAATGGTACCTTACACACAAAGATAGCGAGTCAATAATTTATCCCTAATAAGAAATAACAAAGCTGCGAATACCTATTCCGCAAGCTTCTGAGCGATTCCCAATTATATATATATATATATATATATATATATATATATATATATATATATATATATATGTATTGCATAACTCCATGCCATAAGGGTAAAAACACAATCGCTCTAAAATTTTATCAAACCATATAGAACTAGGATTAAAAGGTTTCGGGGCTCCACTCATTCTACCGATTTAGTGAGATTTTAGACACTCCGAAAGGCTATTACGTTTCGTTTCGTACTTGTACAAGTGCGACCATCTTTCTGCGGTTTGTGCTTTTCTTCGGAAACTGCGACTGACTTTTCGGTCAATTTAGTTATTATTTTCTTCGATTGTCCGTTTGATACGATTCTTCGTTACCACAGCTTGAATTACAACAATTTCTTCTCCAGCATTCTGGTCATTCCCTGGGATACTTCGAAGCTTGACGTTGTGTCCTGTTTATACTGTTACTGTTAATTTTTCCTTCGTATTTCTTTTCTTACTTTTGGTTTTCCGTAGGAAACCACTCTTTTTCTTAAGGTTGGAGACGGTAATGTTATTTTCTGAGATACGCCCGTCCTTCGATGGCGTTTGTAGTGTTAATATCATTCTATCTTTGTCCTCGTTGATTGCTACTCATATACCTCTTCTTTTCCTATAGATTTCTATATTCCTGGCTTTGTCCTGTACTTGGCACTTGGAACCGGAAAGACTTTTTCTCTTTCTCTCTCCTTTGGTTTTGTTCCGTTGCCTAATAGGAGTTTCCCTTCTGTTCTTAATGTTGTTGTATTGCTTGGTCCGTTGTTTTGCTTCCTACTAGGACATTTTAATTTTGCGAATTGGTGGAGAGATTTTTTACGTTCCATTTCGTACTTGTAAATATTATATGTTTCAAGTTTGTAACAGCTCAGTTAGACAACAAATTTCGCGAGTGCTTTTATTTAATTTACGAGTTCGCATTTGATATATTATACTTTCTGGTTCCTTATCTAGGCATGTGTTTGATAGTCAAGAATTTCCTGAATGATCCTATTTAAATAAAATTGAAAATCGCTCTTTGGTTCTGTTGTCACTATATTTTCGAGTGTTGGTTTTGCAGTGAAACTTCCTACGAATACCTCCACAGGGTAATTAATATAAACTTTAATTGCTTTTTAATGTAAAAGGGATTGCATTCTATAGAAAATATTTGCTTTCGTGTTTCAGTACACAAAATTTATATTAAAATTGGGTTTTTAAAATAAGATTGTAGTTTCTTAAGCAAACTGCATAAAGCTAGCATTATCCTATGTTATTTACAATAAATGAAAAGCATTTTTTATCAAAATGTATTGATAATTAATAAGTGAAAATAAATGGCTTTGTATTTATCTTAAAATGATCGATTTGCGTTCGCATTGAATGCGTTTTTAAGGTATCTTAAAATTAATTATTTTTTTACATATACAGCTTACGTTATTTGCTATTTGCCACACACACCATCGATGAGAGGTTATTGTACTAGCTGTAAGTGAAATAATACGAACGGTGCTGCATTAATGGCTTTCGGTATTATAAGAAACTGACAAAAAAAGGTAAAATAATATTCAAACAATTACAAAAATTTTTCTATGTAAAAGCTTTACCCTTAAGTAATATCTTCTTCGAAGTTATTAACAGTGCTCCAGCACGGGTAGGAGAATACCGAAGATTTCTGGCACACTTAAAACAACTAATACTGAACGTATTATCTCAACACTGTCATTTAATCGCCAAAAATCTTAGTGGGTGGTTGTATGCCACACTAGATTATGTCATTAGAGCAGTTAATAAAATCAAAAAGAATGGGTGAAACGAGCAATAATTTATCGATCTTGTTTGGAAAATGATGCAGATTATAATCGTTTACTGCTTGCGAGTTTGTTGGTTATTTAAAACTGCATCTTTGAATCGATATTATCTGTTCTTTGATTCAGGGTTAGAATTCCTGAAAAGTATAGCCAATAATTTGCGGTGTAATTTAATTAATTCAAGAAATGGCGTAGACTATATGAATAAATTAGTTGTTAAATTTAACGAAACCAATTTGATTCCACACGGTGATCAAGTAAATTTACTTAAACTAAAAGTATAAAATCAGCGGTTTTGCAAACCTTTTTGTATAGGAACGGAACTTGGAGAAAGGAGAATACTGTCAGTTTCCAAAATTGCCAAAATTTCAAAAACTAGATGAAAATTTGCTTGCTTACTGTCAACACTTAACAATTCTTTATTTTGACCTCAATCAAAGATTTGAAGGCATTCTTCACCATTGCAAAACGTTGACTAAATATAATAACTTTTCTTCTTCTTCTTAGAGAATTAATCTTTCGTCGTAAAGGCATATACTACAACGTTAAAAGTAAAATAATATAGTTCCAGGGAAACCTTGCAAAGCAAAATTATTTTTTTATTTTGGTTGAAACCGATCTTGTTTAGGTACATAATTGACAATGCCAATTCTGTAATGAAAATTAATAATTTCCAGAAATTACAATTTGTGCACGCTAATGGATCCGGCTCTACTGAAAATTTGAACTTTTGGATGTGAATTAGTTTGACTCTGAAGTACAGATATTATTATCAGACGATATTTGAAGGTCCACCAAAACCAAAAGGTTCCAAAAAAGGCAGGTTTTCTGTCTCGACAATATACAATGCAAATGGCGTATATTCCTAAATTAAAAACAAACATACGTACAAGCCAAGTGATTCGTTTAACGCTTAGAAATACCTGAAAGTTAACTTAATTTTTACCGATTAAGGAGACTAAAACTTGGAAAATACTATGATATTCCTTCAAATACCACCAAACTGGTAGAAAGCATCTATAATTTAAAATATTTAGATGGATACACATTTGTGGTACATCTTCCGCCTTTCTACTAGGATAACTGTTCAAAACGTAAGGATATACTAGACAAGCCAAACTGCACCGGGCTTGAAACATGGTTGTCTCGAATGTTCATTTGGATATTTGTAATTATGTCCATGAGATAACATACAACGTGTTCTAGAATTGAGCTCAAAAATGTTTAAAGGATAATTCAAAAGTAGCTAATAAGATTCAGTTGTATACTCATTCCACTGATGTTTAATATTTCGAATCTTAGATTTTTAGCCAATAAGTATGATTTCCTAGAACGAACAATGTAAGTTAAATAAAACCACATTTTTTGTTCAACCCATATATTAAGACTTACATTGTTGCAAAATAACTGGGTTCAGTAAGGGCAACGAACTCTTTTGAGTATGCAGCTTGTAACGCGTTCGCGATACGTGAACTATAAATCAGATAAAAAGGTAAATATGAAATTTGTGCAGACAAAATAGATATGGACGTACCCGTGTATAGTAGATTTCACGAACAATTAATATTAATTAAGCATGATATTTTAATTCTTTTATTTTTAGAAAATATAATTTTAATTATGGCAGTTAGTATAATTAAAGCAATAATAATAAAATTTCTTTACACAAATTGGTTCACATTAATACAATACTTAGATAACGCATTAGGCATTAAATAGGATAAACGTCGTGATAATAAAACCCGCTAATATAAAAGATTCCATAAAACATACTTGTAATAAATTGCAGAGCGCCTTGCAATGAACAAAACCACAGAGTATACATCAATGAAATAAATTAATACGTGAGATATGTAGAAACTGCTAACAAAGAAAATCATATTCGAGACATGGCTATACGTTCAAAAACAAGTACGTGACAGTTATCTAATTATAAGGACAAAAACCTTTTTATTCAGCGTAGATAAAATATCACATTGTGGGAACGAATTTATATAGAGGGGAGAAAATGTAGCAACCAAAAAGCACCGCAAGTTAAAAGTTAAGTTCAGAAAGTTATTTAGAAATGTAAAAATGTCGTAATACAAGCAAGTGGTAAAGGGGAGGAAAGTCAAAAGTGAACAAAACGCAGCTTCGCGATGTGAATATAGAGTCGTCGTAGGGGAAAATGAAGCGTGCAACTCATTTTTTTGAACTATGCTTGTAAAGGCAGTGTAGATTAACGTCGAGACGACATGTTAAAAAAGAGGTAAGGACATGAAGAGTTCACCCTCCAATAATTTGTATTTTGTGTCGGGGCTGCTGTTTGATAAATAACCCAAATAATTAGTGCAAGAAAGATTGATGTTAATGGGCATCATTAAATATTCCACAAATCGTGAGTACAATGAAATTTGATGTTAATGATTTAGAATTATGTACATGTGAAGTTTATTTTTAAATTATAAAGGGTTTGTTTTTGTGTAGTTTTTTTTTGGACTAAACTAGCGACGGAAATAGTGTATAGTGTATATAATCTGTGAAATTATTTTTAATAGACATTGGAATGGTTAACGAAGAAGTTGGCATAGGGCTAAGTTTTTGGTGTAAAGTTACAACGAGCATTTCCAGAAATGAAATTTAAAATGCCGTATACATATTCATTTCAGAAGATAGAGCAACGGTATAGTAGAGTTATTTATGGATTATTGTTTTTCTTTGTTGGATTTCTAATAACAACACCTGACCAGTTAAATATTACAATAGTTTTGTTTTTCTTTAAGGTTAATGCACATGTATGTATAATCCAGGAATTTATTGTTAATAGAGTTTAAGCTTATATGGAGCGTTATTTCAAGTTTTTTATAATATAGGAAAGCTAGGTAAATTTTTAAAAGCACATCGAGCCAATACAGTGATGAAGTCGTATTTGGGAAAGACCTTGGATTTGAAAATTTCTTTAATTATGAAAACTTAATAAGTGTTTTGAGATATTTTAGAGAAAGGAAGTATAATGTAATAAATTTAGGAAACCAGAAGAAAAGAAGACCTATTCGGAATAACCGTCTTCCGCGTACGGACAATATCGAAGGGACTGCTGAGACAAGACAGTTTGGCGCCCCTTATTTGTGACTTTTTTATATTTTTTAATTTTTATTATTTCTCCCCTAGAAACCCACTCTCGCACCACTGTAGGTAGCAAGTGTGCCCTTAAATTTTTACGCCCCCCCCCTCCGCTCGGGGTAAATCTAAATTTATATCGTAACCCAAATTTTACCTGTAACAATCTTTTTCGGCTTAATGAGCATATACATTATATAAAGATAACGTAGAAATAGCATTCATCGAAGGTTTATTTTCATATAATTTGAAATATCAACATTTACTTTAAGCGTTATTATATATTTTTTAACAAAACGTTGTAAATAGCATATATAATTCGTACAAAGAACAGCTGGGTCGGTACTTTTACTTATATATGTACAAAGCTGCCTACTGATTCGAGGTTCTGCTCTTTTATCAATATTTTTATCATATACTAATAGTTCTTACACTAAATCAGTTTTAACCAGACCACTAAGTCAAAGAATTTTTAACAAAAATTAGAATATCGTTAAAGAATGTTGATTCATTTACAGCAAATTCCGCGAGAGGCCATTCTTCCTATTGAGCTACAAGTATTAGACGTCTAAATTCTTTAGCGATCAACTTTGCACCATCGCAAATAAAGTGTTGTGTATTGTCAATGCATATTGCTAAGCAATAATAAAAAACCAGCAAATTAAAAAAAAAGTTCAGATCAGTTAATTACAAGAGATTTGAAAACTCTATTACTTGGAACCGCACCACCTTATCATCATTCAAATTGATTCCTTTGTCCTCTGCGTGATTGTCAGAGAATTAACTACATTGTCTGACATAAAGTCAGATGTGAGTTGGGTTACGTTATACATATTACAAAAGTATTAATAATTAGTAGTAGGAATTAGCAGTGAGAAGGGTTATTTAGAGTGAAATATCTTGTTAGATTTAATAAAATCTGATGTATTTTTAGAAATTTGCCCACTGAAGATGGCAATTTTTAACAAACCCATCCCACAGCTTAGCAGTTTGAGTGTTTGACAACTAAGGTTGCATTCTCTTTACGCTTTTTGTTACTACGTTACAAAATTAATAAGTTTTACATTGTAAAACTAGCAGGAAAAATGTATAATATAAAATTTAACGCTTTATATACCGCATCCTTTATAAAGTTCAACACAACAATGCAAGCTGTAAGATTAACAATATATTTTCCATGTTACTGAACAATACCTTATCTACTTGCACACTATATATAACATCTTTAAGATGTTGTTACATAGAGTTTTATAAAAATTCTGTACCCAAAACTGAAAGGTATCTTACTAAAGGATGAACCATTTACTTGGTTCCTTTTGAAACTATCATTAGAACCACATCGTACAATACTTTTAAATAGTTGTTGCTTTATTAAACAGAGTACACCTTCCGGATGGCTTGACAGAACCCCTCTCTCTTAATCCGATTTTACAATACATTGTCGTTGGTTTCTGCCTCTATTTTGAAAAAGCTTGATGGGCGTTTTCCTAAAGTGCGTTCACTGTTGCGAATAGCTGGTGTCCAACTATATCAAACTGCAGCTCTTGATTCTGTACACGCCGAAGGGTTCAGGGTAACGTCATGAGTATATTGCACTAGTCCATAAATTCCGGTTTTACGAATCAGAGATCGCGTCGTTTAAACAGAGTAGAAAATCGTTTATTTTAAGGTACGTAACTAAAGTTTAGCACAACCAATCCCCCAAATTATAAGGTTCTTGTGAAATATAATCAAACTGATTCTCATGAAGTAAGATACTTTACTGTAGTCACTGTCCGTTAGAGCAGTACATTAGGAGTCATTACATTTTCATTCCCGGAAGTTTTACAACTAAGGAGTAGGGTCTTGCAGTCATTTGCAGTGTTTTATTACCTACAGTGATGCAGAATCATTCATCCAAAAGAAACAGATAATTTTCACCAATAGTTCAAAAATTGATAATAGAGTAGAATGTGCATATTATTTGTAAGGCGTAACACAAACCTGCAAACTGAAGCTAATTATCTCTAGCGACTGTCGAATTGCTAGCTATCTGAGACAGGAATCTGAGATGGGAATTCATTAAACTTAAACGATATGTTTGACTCATTAGGAGCATTAACTCAATCTCTAACCAATTTCCATACGACGTAATCGCCCAAAAAATTTTAAACCTACGTAGCAAGTTATGTAGGAATACGCGGGAACGAAGTAGCTGACGTTGCCGTATGAGCAGAAGAAATTACCAAGAAAGCCAAAACCGATTGCAATCTCACCAATGTCGTGGAAAAATACTGGTTGATTAGTTAAATTTCGCAAATATCGCAAGCAAAAAAAATGTCACATAAAATTGATTTCGTGGAAAAGTTTTCTCTGGTAGCACAACACATTCTTTCACTTGCCCCACCATAATATATTATTTATAAAACCATTACTAACAGCGGAAATTTCTATTAAATTATTTTTTCAGTATTTTATGAACGCATGCAAAACTGTACCGTATCATACGATTGACACTACGTTTAATATTAAAAATTTCAAAACAATCAATTTATAAAAAATTATATCACCACGCTTTCCCTTATGCAAAGAACCTTTCTAAACATTTGCGAAGTAGTTTTAAGGCTCCACATAAGCTTTTGTTATTAAACGGCAAAGCATAGCGTATGATTAAAATTACCTGCCGTATCATCCTTCTTGCATGATGAATGAGATCACTCCGGCATTTCGATCTAACTAGATTTATGATGTTAGCTCAAAAATATTATGCAGCCAAAAATGAGTGGCCGGAATTTTAGAGATAAAGTTTGATAAAGTAAGGTACGGAATGAGCTGAAAAAATATTGGATAAAGAGAAATAAGTTGTAAAATATACGCTCAATTTGTCAACGAACGAAATATAATGGGAGCAGCTAGTAAATTGTAAGAAAGTTCAGAATTTTGCAAGGCGATGAAAAGGATCGTATAATATATTCTTCGTCGCTTGCAACAATGTCGTCTTTAAAAGCATACTAGATAAACTGCGCTCTTAGAATTTATAAAAGAAAATTTTATTTTGCACCGGCTGTAAACACGACACAAAGCCGCTTTACAAATATTGTAGACAAAAATAACACAACCTTTTATTCGGGTTATACAATAGCCGCAGATTTTATCACATTCTGCAGTTTACAACCCCTATGAGAATGAGCTGCATGTAAAATTGTTACACATTGTAACAACTTATTTTGCTTATACAATGAGCAAACTGGATGTTATAAAATATGCTAAATAACAAAACTGAGTTTACAATACTTCACCATTTGGCATTAATTTAAAGTACAGTTGCGGAAACAAAGTTAACTGCTTCGCATTTTTTATAGTCGTCCATTATACACTGCTCAAAAAATTAGAGGGTACGAGGATTGCTTGCCGTGTACATATTGTGCATTAACTTTGTATGATAGAATTGATAAGCCTTACTCGAATCATCAGTTGGATATTGAGAGCTGACAAGCGTACAAGCTCCACCTCAAGCTTTGAGCGCGCTGTAAGATGTGCTTTTCCGTTTATTAATACTTTTTAGGCCACCACATATGCTCTTAGACGATCTCTTCAGTAGTTCAAATTGAGCAAATGTCACACGTGTAGCGACTGATTGCTTTTGGCAATATTCCCCCCTACTCTCTCCCTCCATCACTATATCTCACCCCTACCACTCTCGAAGTCGCTGCTTTCTGCTATTTCATATCCTAAGCCTTCCAATAGCACGATACTATTTATACCTACATGTTTCGTATTTTTATTGTCCTGGGTGATCTACCTACCTAGGTAACAAAATTATTTACCTCTACTAACCTTTCTGATCCTAAGAGGGACACTATTTATGTATTGAGAATAGAAAGAATAAACAAATGAATTTGATGAAAAATACTTTTATTGCTTTTCAAAATAATCGCCTTTAAGATCTATACACTTTTGCATGCGATTGAACCACCCTTCAAAGCACTTTGTCCAGCCAGAAGATGGTAGCTATAAAACATGAGTTTTTAAGACCTCAACCGCTTCTTCAGGTGTTCTGTTCCGTGTTCTGTTACTTTTTAATGAGCTATAAGTTTAAAATTTATCGCTGTCTTAAAGATCTTCATTTTTTCCTAGTAAAATAAACCAACTTCTGCTATCTCTCTTCCATGACTTCTGTAATATAATTAGATCTATTAAACTCGTTGTCTTATCTGTTTTATGGCCTATCAGTACTATTATGTTCCGCAAATTGGGCGAATTCATTGATGATTTTATGGCTTTGAAAAAACTTCTCAAAGGAATGAATTTGTTTATTTTGTTAATGTAAATAGATTCGAAAATTCGAGACTATTTGTCTTCCAGTAAAAGTAGTGTATCACGTGTTGAATAAATAATGTTTATTGTGAGATTCCTAAAAATTGCATTTCCATTTTAGCAAAGTACGGACTGAAATTTATTTGTTTTTTTTAAGTGAATAAAGATAATTACCGTATTACGTTTATTAAATGATTGACATCGACGTTGTTTAAAGTGGATGTTTTTTAGTCTGTATACAAGCAGTAAAACTTGCTTTACAAGGTATTTTTCAGGAATATATATTACACACGGATGAATGAATGCTTTTAGTTTCACGGATTTAAATTTGTTTTTAAGATATTATTTATATTTTAAGATATTCTTCTAAAGAGTACTTATTTACACACGGATTTAAAAGTTGAGCTTCATTCTTAAATAGTACCTGTTCTTAAAACGTTTTGCTCTATATGGGAATACACTTGTCTTGCTAAAATATATTATACAGGGTATACATTGAGCGCTATATTTCTGCATTGAGGAGTTGTTTTTATTATTATTTCTAACTACATCTATATACAACTATTTCTATAAGATTTATAATACACACGCATAATCCACATATTTCTTTCATAATATCTCAACTTCAACTTACAAGGTATTTCATTTGCTATTCACTTTGTAACAATAACTTTTACGATTTGTCAATTAACTTTCCCATCCGTCACACTGTTATCAAAATACTTTCTACCAATTGAATTTCCCAATTCTTTTCGGCATATGATATAGAATTTACTCGAAGTGTAGATTTAAATGAAATTTATTCTAAGAAATAATAAGAATTATGTTTAACAAATTAAACATTAAGAAAAAATTTCTTTGCGTTCCAAACAATCTCCTAGGTAAGATTCCATTTGTTGTTATAACTCAAACAATTTACCGGACTTACGGATTCTGGTGCAGCATGTACGGCAACATATAATTCGTCTTCATTGTTTGATTGCGCTCGCTTGATACCATTCTTCCAATGACTAAATAATTTCTCAATCGAATTAAGAAATGGACTATAGGGAGGAATGTAAACAACATAATAACTGTAATTTCTGATCATATTCACAAGATGGGCATTTCTGTGAAATGTTACGTTCTCCATGACGAAATACGCACCATCAATTCCATCATTTTGCAAATAATTAATTAAATTAATCAAAGGTTCGGTAAAATGCTCCGCATTATATGGTCTATCCTGCAATTGAAATAAATACAACAAATTTACATTCATTGCAGCAGCAACTGAATAATTTCTACCCCTTATTTGAGCTTTTTCACATTAGCTGGCAAATTTCGGTAGATCTTCCATAATTCGCTCTTGAATACACCTGAATTCCGAATTCATCAATGAAAAATATTTTCTCTTTCGTGCATAATTCTATTGTACTTTATAGCATACTTAAAACGTTTCTGAATAACCTCTGGAGAATCTCTTCCCTCTGGAACATTTGTTACTCTCTATAGAGAATAGTGAAAATCCTGTAATTATAGAAATTGAAATCCGCATTTCTAGTCATTCTCTAAGGCATTTTTCCCTTAAAACTTGCAATGTTTTTGTGTAATCCAAGTCTACCCAAATACATATAGTTTCTTCGTGTCTACATTTAAGATCTGATTTCTGTGGCCTCTTGTTAGTATCACCCGTTGACCTGTATTCTTATGTGCATCGTAAATTTTTCTTACAGTATTAGGTATAATATTATATTGTTGTCCAATTTGCATGTCCGGACATCCACGATCCATCAGATTAATTACTATACCGCGAATTTCATTGCTTATTTTATTATTTTGTCTAAGCGCACGTTTGGCCATGATTTACAAGTAAGATTAAACGATACGTGTTTTGTGGTTAAATGTAAATGGCAGAAGGTGAAAACTTTTCGACACAAGCGGAAACTACCCGATGAGAAGTGACAATCATTTAACAAACGGGAATTGCAAATGGCATAATTTGAAAAGCAATTGAGAAACAGTGAAAATCAATCGGAAAAGCCCTGTAACATCCCTCAACTCTCTCCTTTCATCACCTGAATTCTCTTAGTGTCCTCCTATATTTCTTAATCAATTCTATTTACACACGGTCTCATCAAATTCAAAGAAATCATTCATTAACAACTCCATAATTAAATAATCCTTAATAAGTACAATAATTACCTTTATAAGTCATGTAATTTAATATTCTTCCCTAAAACCGTATTAAACTTATCTGAACCCAGTTAGGTTAAATTGTTACTTTGTGTAATGGCGAAAACCTGTATCGTAAGTTTGCCAAACTCATACAATTAAACTAAATTGACTTTTACACACAACTTATATTCTAAAACGTAAATTGAAATATGAGTCTGTAACGGTCTCAATCGGTGTGTCGGACACCAATTGTCGTTGCCTCGGATAGCTACACAAAATAAATCCAAACACTGTGGGTGATTTCAGCAATTTGTAATATATTTTAACAATTAAACTTTAATAATATCAACATGCATAATATATATTTAAAATGCTTTAGGAACTATTGATAACGGTAAGATATGCAAATTGCGCTTCTCTATTTAAACCAAAAATCACGACTCATTGACAATTAATATTAATTTGCTTTCTGTACGTCTGTGCAATAACCCTACATTTACCTTACTATTTGGTTCTTATATGCTTCACGGCTGCTGTACTGATTAACAATTCGTGCAGAATACACCAAGGTTCAGCAAACAGCTCTCAGCAATTGCTGTTTGGTTGTGCTGGCCCCATAATATGTTTCGTGGTACAAAGGTTAATGAAGTTGGATAAGTTGAATTAAAGTTGTAATTAATAGAGCAACGAAGAAAAATCAAACACACCCCAGGCGTGATAGTCCTAAAAATACCATTTAATATTAGTGACGCGTAAATGTATTTTATAAATCTTCGGCTCCCGCCATGTGAAGTGGGCAATCCTTTAGATGAATGTTATTTCATAATAGTTTAAATTAACTTTCAACAAATAGTATCTTCTACACTAAATGTATCAATTTATCTTTTAAATTAAGTTGGTCGTTCCTCGCATTGAGTCGTCAAAACTAGGATGACTTTAGATTTCTGTTTTTAATCACATGTGTACTGGATGTTGGCCGGAACAAAAATGTCCTCCGATTCGTACAAGACAAAAGGTATCGTTTTACGCAAGTACCGAGAATGTCCTCTTTGCATTGTTATAAGAAGCATTCATTAAGACTGTGATTTAACCATTGCACAAATTTGCAATTTTCGCTCATGCACAGAAGGTGTCAGACTTAACACCGAAACAGTTATATGTTATTTTTATTCAGACGGCCATGGCCGTTGCAAGTCTTTATAAATCAGTTAAATATCTTAATAAAATGCTTTAAGTTTTACCGACACAGATCTGTTTATTGTTTGGCGTTTCTAAAACATAATAATCATCGTTCACTGCTCCACCCTTTTTTAAATCGTTTCACAGGTCCAATTTTTCATGCAAATGTATTCATTACAACAATATATTCATTGACCTTCCATTGAATTTTAATTATCTTCAGGTAAATTTTCTTTTAAATTGTTTTAATTGGATTCAAATCGTCTATCTTCCACATTGATGTATTTAAATAATTTTTACTGACACACCGTAAATTTTATGTACCAATTTAAATTACGTAACGTCAAAGTTTCAACCGAAACTGCCTTCCAGTATATACCGACTTGCTTTTATAAAGCGAGACCCTTTTGACGTAACAACTTCGAGAATTTTTGCTCCTGATCTAGCCGCCCCTGTATGTGTTATTTTCACAATCGGGTGAAAGTTATCTTTTATTACCGCTCCAGGCTATTCGCCTCGTTTACATATGCTATTAATATTTCTTCATTCTAGAACATGAGGTCAATAAACACGCTTTATATTCTTTAATTGCTCAAATTAATGTTTTAACCTTAAGTCAATGCGCATTTCAACTAACCTAAATTCTTTTGCTGTTACCTGAAAATTAAAATATTTATACATGTGGCTTTACACAAAATTCACATAATGAAAAAAGTTCCTTCAGTAACATTTACAAATACAAGTTTCACGTTATTGAGTATTTAAATACATTTGAACGTAATAAATACCTTTAATTTGATCTAAAACACGATTAAACTACCTAATGATCACGGTTTGTATGCGTCAAACGTAACTGATCAATTTTATATCGGGCATTTCACAAATACGTTTTCTATACAAATAAATATCTTTATAATTTTACTATTTCTCAAATTTTCTCAAATTTGTGAAGTCAGATGTTTATCATATGACGTAATATGACCTTTCTATGACCTTTAATCACATCAATGCACACACACACACACACACATTTTTCAGCGGTTATGTTTGGAGTCATTTTTGTTATAGTTTAGCTTAAACTATTAAATTACAGAAGTAGCAGACGCTCCATGTAAAGTTTACAACGATGATCTGACAATTTTGGCGCTTTCACCAAATTATGATAGCGCATAATAACAAATCCATGGCAATATAAATTAATAACACTAAATTCCTTCTTAACAAGACAATTGCACTATATTTGTTATTAAGTTCGACTACTTAATGTATCTACACAAGCACTTCATTTATATACACATTCAACGTACCTATATTAACGATTTAATCCAATAATTTATTCCATATTACTTACGGATTAATACTTCGACTGAACTTGATTGCTTCACCAGATAGTGCGGTTTTCGTACCTAACTAGTAAAGCTTTTACATATCACACGACGCTTCTACACCCTGATGGGCTACTCGCTTTTATATGCTGTATATTGGGTTTTTTAAATACACTCTAGTAGCTGCCAATCAATCGACTGTTGGTTTAAGGGCTTTGTTCCCTTCGATTCTAGATTCTTCGGCGCTTTTGTTACAATATATAAATAAATGCATGAATGATAATAAAGAAATCGAATTTACCTGCATAAAAAGTCTTTACAGATGGAAGTCTACGCGTAATAGTTATTTGTGATACTCTTCAATGAGTATCAACTCCATAGACTATTGTAATGTTAACTACTTTTTAGACTATTTAAAAAGTTTAAAAGATAGCGTGCGAAAACCTTTTCATCAATAGTCTTCAGGTTTCATTTGAGACTTGACGAATATGTTTTTTCCTTCAACAAAGCAGTTTTCCAAGCTTGTTACATAAATTATTATTTTTGGCAGAAACGTACAGTTTAAAATAATTATCAACAAATAGATTATTTTATTCTTAACATTCAATCTGATTAATACATGAAGTTAACCTTAAGCTGAAGTTATAAAGAAATTGAACATACTACACTAGTTCTTAAGCAACTCATAAATAACTGAAACGGAGTCAGTGTATGTCATTCATAAATTATGGTTCGATATGCCTAATTATAAACAATTTATGGTCTACACTAGAATCACTCTAAAGCGTATGCAACAGTAGGTGTGCCATTAAATTTTTTGAGCATTAGGACCTGAATACAAAATATATTTATTACGTATTTTTATACTGCATGTCATTCGTTCTCCTAATTTACTACTACTTTAATACTACCCACAATCAAGTTTTTGAAATTCTCAATATACCCGTATAGAACCTGACAACATGAGACGACGTGAAGCATTCATAAGTTAATTTAAACTTGCAAAGCAGTTTAGCATGTTAACAGATCGTAGTCACGGTAGCAATAGTCGTATAATCCAATTAATGTACCCCACAAGAGAGTCGTATATGTTAGTTTATTGTAAAGTTACAACATTCATAATTTGTCTCTCTAATGGTACGTGAATTACGTGTATTATACACAATTATCAGGAAGTCATCATTGTATCGTATACAATCTAACAGTAGAATATACGAAGCTGCAATTCATCTGCATAAAACACTAAGTGCGTGTTCACTACAACTAGTTGTTGAGTGTCTGATTAATTGGACTCCGTTGAAAATTGGTTTTGATATTTCGTAAAATAAAAACGTACCAGCTGATCTCATAGATATCGGTACCTATGGAGAAAAATATGATCGGACTATCAATGGTTTAAAATGGTTTATACAGTATGAGTGCTGTGTGCTTTCAAACATAAAAAACATCTGTCAAGTAGATGTAGCAGATTGCATTATCAAATGTGTGTGTGTGTGTTTGTGTATTGGAGGCAATGATATCGCCGTACTTCGATTAACAGCCAGTTGCCTGCTGTTCGCTACCGCTCTGTGTTCCTAAATAATCTAGAATGTATTTTAAATTTCGCAGAATTAGGTTTAAGTCTCGACTAGCTCAGTTCAACACGACACAGAGTGCACGAAGATACGGTAACAAAAATTTTTACCCCCCTTTTTCTCTAACACTTCATACCTAAATAATATAAGCTGGGTAACCAAAAATTTGTATAATAAATCACGAAATATGTACAATTTGCATCTCTACAATATTATTTGCTATTTAAAACTCTTGAATCAAAGTAAAAATATAAATCTGTTCATCACCAAATTATGACCCTGTGAAAAATATAAAGCCAGCAAACATAACTCTGTATTATATTGGGAGTCTCGTTGAACGTTCAATGACCCTTCATCCTTAAAACGTAATTTCTACGTATCAATTCATATAAATATCTAAGTACATACAAGTTTTAAATAGAAAAAATAAGTTTTATGCTATTAATTTAATATGATCTCTAACTTGGTATTTTTTCTGTTGATTTCTTGGTTCGAATGTGTAGATCTGCGTACACCCCAAACCTTTGGCTGCCGCTGCGTGCTGCTAACCAGTGACCTTGGGTTGCTTTCAACTTAACATCCTGATTCAGAGCTATCCCATTTGTTATATCTGCTACTCTTAGTATTGGATTTTTACGTTGGATTTCTTATTGAATTTGTTCAGTGAATTTTTTATTGAATCGCTTCGTAAATCTCTCAGTATACTTTTAGTAGATTTTCACAATTTCCTTAGATTCCTTAGAGAATTTCTCAGTTTACTTAAATTCCTTAGAGCCCTAGGTTAATAAATGTTAAAGATCATATTTACCTTAATTAAAATTTGAACTTATATCTTAGGGCGACGGCGAACTTGTATATTTGAACGCGCACTTGTACTTAAAATTTTTAATTATTAACTTTCACTTAAAAATCGTGGTTTTATTTTCACACTTGAACTTTGCGTAGAATTTTTGTTCAAACTAATACGGTGTGTGCTTCAGTTATGTAGAGACTAACTATTACCCACTTGATGTAATATATAAAGGCAAACCCTTCCACGTGCTGTCATTGACTGATCGTGCTATGTTTGTTATTTGAGCATGGTAGAGGAGTTACACTTTCCACGTGCTGTCATTCGCTGACCGCGCTATCTTTGTTGTTTGAGCATGGTAGAGGCGTTACACTTGGCTTATCATGAAAGCCTTCAGATTTTACACCAAGTTACCTACCTTAAATTTTGTTGCAATGCTCCCCAAATCACGAAGACATCAAAACTTTACATTATGGAGTTCGTTGGCTATGGTACTTTATACCGTTCAATATCATGTTTTCGGGAAATTGTTAGTTATTCCATTTAATCCTGCACGTACGCCAAAACGTATGGTTACTTATTGTGTTTTCCTCATATGCTGGATTTTATTCGAATTTGTTTACTTTTAAAAAGATTACGTAGGCAAATTTTATAATGGGATTCTTTAACAGGTGACGTAAATTAGATGCGTTTTTATTGACTCCTTACGTTCTAAAATATGCTTGTTTTGAAGACCTGTTTGTTGTGAGCACGCACGATTATTAATGCGTCGAGTTAAAAAAATTCGTTTCATTTTTGTTTGACTTTAGATACTTCTAATTTGTATTTATTTAAAGTTTCTGAATGTTTTCTTGTTTCTAAAATGAATCGAATTGCGTCTAGAATTATTTATTCTACTAAATGTGGTTAGATTATTAAAGAATGAGCCTCCTTTCATAAAATAAAGTTAGTTATAGATTTTATACAGTGAGTTTGATATTTGCTTTTTGCATAATTAACGAATTGTGTACTTTTTATGATTCAAATGTTTAGTTTCCTTGATTTTGGTGTTGTTTACATGAAGTATACTACCCTCGTGACCCTATAAACCCCTAAATAACCCTATTATCACAGCAATATATATATATATATATATATATACCTAAAATATATATAATGCATAATATATATATATATATATATATATATATATATTACTCATATTTAGACCAGGGTAGAAAATTAAATAATCACATCAAATAATTTTAATCACCGTGTATAAGGAATTTTATTAAATAATACGCTTTATTAAAACCTTGAAGCATAAATAAATGCGGTCGTTTCAGTAAAAATAAGAAATTTAAATTATGTACAAGACGCTTTATATCAAAAGAAGCAGTATTGAAAAGCTCTGCGTGTAATGTAATTATTCTAAACAAAGAAAAATTACGTGCAAAATTTATCTTAATTAACTCTATTTCAAGTAACCGGTATTGAACAAAACGTACAGATAATAACTAATATTTAGTTAGGATTCACTAAAAATTAAAGGGTATTATTTTTAATTGAAGTTAATTGAATCGTTAGTTACAGACAATATCTATAGAAACTTGTAAAAACCCAATAAAATGCAAACCCTAGAAGTGTTAGTTAGAAGTAGGATGTTTGAACACACCTGCGTATTTTAAAAGGCAATTTCAGTTTAATTTGTTTAGATAAACATGTCGATTCTAAGGATATTGGAAACGGTCAGATGCTTTAGCACGAAATACAAAACAGGGTTTATTTAAAAGCTCTGAGAATTAATATTATTTTGAACACCTGCGTAGTTTAAATATCACGTACGGCGAAAATTGTATAGATAACAAATGGTTTCAAAGAATCTTGGAGAAACCGGGGCTTAATATTCACGAGAATGTGCGATACGGGGTTATTAAACCCAGATAGTCCACATGGACTAAAATATAATCGATAATAAAGAATATCAATTTGCACCAATACGAACAGGTTAGAAAAGGAAAGAGAAAATGCGTCAAGCAAAGACACATATAGTAAAAGGCGTGATTTAAGCAACGTCACGAGGGTCACAATTGGTTGAAAATAGGATGCAAATATCAGAGGTAGAAACAACAATTTCTGTACAAAATTAATTAGTTTTTCTCGGACATGTTTGCGTGCCGTGTGAGAATTTCTGAGATTTAAATGGGGCGAGTGAAAATTTCGTAAAAACCGACGCGCGAGCGACGGACTGGGAACATAGAATGAGAAATTCTTAAGAATTGTCTGTTTTGGGGAACAGACCGACGTGCCGGCTATTCGCTATATATACCGGTGGTAATATGAATTTCGGCCTCTTAGACTTTTGACTATTCGATGCGTTAAAAGCTCTTACATCCGCGACTTGATTCAAGATGTTAAACAGTGCATTTTAGTTTGATAAAATAATTTAAAATTTTGCTCGTATATTTTAGTGATTCAAAATAGTTTGTTATTTACGTGCTAACATGAATGTACTTCAGTGCACTTAGATACAAGGTAATAAAATTTAGTATCACTGTACCAATTAGCAAAATTTACAACGACAAATGTATACACAAAAGTAGGCAGTTTTGGCGTATATTGGTGAAAGACGCATGAATTTCTTTGCTATTTTTCGGGGTGTTAATAATTAAATGGTTCAAATACGTGTCTGGATCCACAAAACCAGGGTCAGATATACACAGATGAGTTCCGGAAAAGCCCAGAAACAACTTTAAATAAATGGTGATGGAGAAAATTTTAAAAGCGTTGAGAATTAGAAGCCGTAAATATAATCCTGTTGGAATGGTGTGATTAACTAAAGGGACGATGTACATTGAAGCTACGAGGACAGTAACCTTCAGGTAAATTATACTATTTTGTTTGACATTTTGTGTGTGTTGAATAACTTTATAATTGATTTACTTTCAATGGACATTAGTGAAATTGTACTAACCATAAAATTTTAATTTTAAGATGAAATTTGCTTGTTTAAGTAGAAAGGGGTATTTAGTATTGATGTTCTGAATTATGATGAAACTTTGGGTATGTCTTTGAGCTCAATTAGACGAACCTGGTTAATTAACGTAAAGGGGTGGGAGATGCTCCCTTTATACTCCAACTCCGGTCTGCTGATATTGTTATATTAATTAGTAGGCATCCAACAAGGACTTTAATTCTGGATGCACGTTAAAGTGATAATAAAATTAATCTTGAAATTCTTTTTAAAACTGAATTTTATGCTGAAATTTAATTTGAAAATTTAATGTATTCTGAATATTGATGTAAATAGAGTTAACGTTGATGTTTGTGGTAGGAATGTATTTGTTTTTTTTTATAATTGAGGATGAAAGCTATCTAGAGGAGCAGCCGAGGCGATTAACAGAAGAAAATCAACAGACCAGGTAATTCAGGAGGTTTCACAGCATTCTTTGGCGACCCAACGTGGGGCTCGAATTCCAGATAGTGTTTAACTATTCCAGGAAACTGGCGATCTGAGAGAGAGAGTTTCTGTGTGTGTATAAATTTAAGAGTATTTTAGAGTGTGTGAGTGATTAGAACGTATGCAGAGAAAGGAGTGGTTAAGGAGTCAAGGAGTGGAAATTGGAAGTGACGATAGTGCATTGTGTGGGAAAAATTCGAAAATGGAAGAAGCTGGAGGCAGTAGAGATCAGTCGAGGACGGAATCAGGGATCAAGGAAATGAGTTAATGATGAGAATGTTAGAGGAAATGCGATTAGCTAGGAGGAATCCAATAGAAAATTAGAACAGCTAAGCCATGAATCGAATAGAGCGAGAGGACTCAAATCGAAAATTTGACCGAATGAATGAGACATTAACAGGAGTTAGGAAACCCTAAGTGAGAAAATAGATAAGACGAATAAAGAAGTTTCAGAATTTAAAATAGTCTTACCGTAAAGATGGGGAAGTTGAAAATAGGGTTGAAAAAATGAGCGTGATATTACAGGTCTTCGACAGGAAATGGGACATTTAAGGTCCGAAGTACGCATTTTTGTGAAGAAGAGATTAATGTAAAATGACTGAAGTGACGGACTCATGTAGGGATCAGTTAGGCAGGGTAGAACGCGAAGTTAGTAGTATCAAATACAACATGTCAAATTTAACGGGGATGGTCCCAGATTTTCTACAGGTGGAGTATCATTGGACCAACACATGAAGTTTTATGGCGATAACAGGGTAAATCCACAAATTTTTATTAATAGTGTAAGAAATCTAGTGGGAAATTTATTTGACGAACAGACTAAACTAAATACGATAAAGGCTTTATTAAAGACAATGCGGAAGCGTGGTACAATTTAGTAGGACAGGACATAGACACGTATCAGGACTTTGAAAACAAATTTTAAAGCACTACTGGAGTGATCACAGACAAGACCAGGTACGAGACGACTTAATCACAGGAAATTTAAGGAGAATTTTCAGGAAGTAGGAGCAATATGCTATACGCAAGTATAGCATAGCAAAGCAACTGAACCCACCACTGACGGACCGACAAATTATTAAGTATTTATCACGACACTTCGAGGTAGACATAAGACAGCACGTAGCACTACAGAACATAGTGGACAGAGAAATGTTTTTGGAATACCTGCAGAGGTACGACGACGTAAGTAGTGGACGACCTCGGGAAAACAGGGAAAGACAGATCAACACAGTTAGGTTTGACAATAGACGGGACAACTATGCTAGAAGGGGGAATAATTACGGATACCAGCGACCGAATTGGGAACAGAGACGACCATACGTTAGGAGTAATAGTTTAGGAAGGGGACCTGCACAGAGACCGGGACCTACCAGAAGGAATAGTTCACCGGACATGAGGGGGACTGCTAATACAGACACGGAACGAGTGGAAACGCCTAGGACATACGCTGAGGTGACGGCTAGACCAGGACCGAGTAGGGAAAACAGACCTGGACAGGATTTTTAGAACGCGACAGACCACTAGATTTCAGTGTAAATGTATATGAACATCCACGTGAATTTTTCAAAATTGAGGAGGAAGTAGAGCCAGAAACTAAGGAAAAATTATGTTTGCCAATTATTAATTTAGAAATTTTTGAGAATAATGTAGAAGTATTACTTGATACAGGGGCAGAGGCGAGTTTAATATCGGAGAAATTCGTCAGCAAAATTAGGGATAAGGTTTGTGATAGAATTATGCCTATAAAGCGTAGCCATTTAGTAGCTCAAATAAAAAAAGTTTGCTGTAGTAAATAGTGTTGTGGTGCTTAGGATAGATATAGGAGGTTTAAGCTGTGAACAGGAGTTTGTAATTGTGCCTGGACTGAAGTTTCAGAGCATTTTAGGTGTTGACTGTATGATGAAGTTAGGGGTTTTGATAGATATGGAAGGAAGGTAATAAGGATTAATGATAGGGTAGTGCCATGGAAGGGCAGTTATGAAGTCACAGAGGATGACACGGGGTTTAGTATTAATGTAGTAGAGGTAGAGGATGATGAAGGTAAACAGATCAACACAATAAGATGTCCAGAGGATAGGATAGTAGAGGTTCAAGCTTTAGTACAAAAACATGCAGAAGTAGTGGGGGTAGAAGCAGCATATCAGGAGCAGGTGAAGACGAAATTAAGTAAAGATGGCAAGTTTGTTTTTAATAAAGTAGATTTAAGGAATTCATTCTGGCGGATTCCATTACATAAGAATTCTAGAAGGTACATAGGATTTTCCATAGAGGGAAAAATCGATAATTTTAAAGTAGTATCGTTTGGTTTGTCGGCAGAAAAGGAAATAAGAATAAATAAGAAACAAACATGTGTAGGGACTGAGGAAGAAGCAATATTTAAGAGTCAGGATAATAGGGATGATAAGTTTATTGTATGTGAGATAATAGGGATGATAAGTATAGATATCGAAGGGGGAGAAATAGGGATGAAGAGTATTAGGATGGTAAGAAGAAAGACGTGGAGGGTCAAGAAGAGAGTTAGATTTAAATAACTTGATGAACAAAGGATAGAGATAGGTGAACTTTAGTATAGATATAGAGCAAGGGATAGAATAGGTGTAGATAGAAGAGTAGAAGTAAGTGTTTATAGAAAATAAAGCTAGGTATAGGATAAATATAAGAGATAATTAGGAATAGGTTTAGGATGAGAATAAAGAGTAAATGTAGGAAGAAAATAAGATAGGTTAAGTGTAGATATTTCATAGAAGATTAGTGGAGAGTTAGGAATAGAGTAAGAGTAGGATAGGCATATAGGATTAGGTAGGGGAAGTAAAGTATAGTGAAGATTAGTTAAAAGTTAGGAATAGTGGTATATAGGATGTATAAGGATTAGATGGATAGTAGGATGAAGTTAGGATAATTTCAGTTTATAGAATT